>JACGDI010001350.1:0-19096 GCA_014898725.1 Jacaranda copaia
ATATATATATATATGAAAAACATATATATTACACACATATTTTATATAAAATTAATAATATTATCATAACAAAATAGTTTACGCATTCAATGTGGCAATAATTATTGTTCATAGTTCATAATTTTTTAAAAATTAAAACGTGCATTTATAGATTTTTAAATAATTAATTCAAAATTAATAATATTAATTTTCTTATATTGGAAAAGCTAGATGATAATATTTTCGTAAAAAAAATATTTTATCATTTTTTTTAAACGTACAAATAAGATTTAACAGGTCCAATCTATCTAATTTTAAATTGGAGGTGAGGAAGGGGGTAGGTCTCCAATCCATAAAATCTTTTTGGACGGACGGCGCTTGATTTTGGCAAAACCCGCCCATTGCCATTCCTGTGTTGCACCAGTCAATATAGAACGTAGAAATACTTGACCAATTTTTCCATTTTGCTTGGATAGGATTTTTCGAAAATGACATTATAAAATTTTTCAACAACACGTGGAATTATATGAAAATATTATTTATTCTAAATATAGAGTCTAGTGAATTCTTTTATAATTGACATTGAACTTTCTATTAAAGTGTTAATTGTTTATTTTTCTTTGATGTTGGCTGAGAAATTGTTGAATAGATCACATAAAATTATGAACTTCACCCGCGACTTACAAACCAATGACACCATGCTAACTTTTTTGATGCCACAACATCAAAAATCCTGGTAATATTTAGTTTTGTTTTGAGCATTGTATAGAAAATATTTAGAGAATGAATTGAGAGTATGATACTTTTTTTATTTTAAAAATTGTATAGAAATTGCTTTTTAGATTAAAACAGTATATTTAACTTTATTTGAGGCATAATCAATACTTTCTTTATTAGTAGAATGAAAATATAATTTTATATTATTATTTTATATAAATATATTTAATGTGAGAAGGCATTGTGGAAGAAGGGCATGTATTTTGAAATGTTCAATAATTAGTAGAAGTATGTTGAGAAAATGAAAAGATTACATTTATTTTAATTGCCTCGAAAGAAAATATTATGGGGACATAGAAACAAACGTAGCCAGTCTAACTTATTACATGTTTGGGGCCGGGGCTGTTATCTCCGGTGGCGTCAAGCCCCTAGACTCTATATCTAACCACATGCTTCACTTCAGTCCAATGACCCAATCAAATACAAGACCTATGCTTCTACTCTTAATAATACTGCCACATTCTATTTGTAAGTTCTAATATATTCTAACGTAAAGTCTAGCGATAAATTAAAATGAGTCCACAAAGAGAAACGTCCCAAAGTCACCAGTAACATTACCCCAAAAGTTTAATAGCTCAACACTGCAACATCGAATCAAAAATCAAAATGCCAATAAAAATGCTGGGGCAGTATCCGTCCGGAGAATAAGAGTTCAGAATTCGCCTCTAACATTTTTGGAACTTAGAAAGCCAAAAGAGAAGTGTATTGATCTATCCCAGAGTTTAAAATCACTTTGCTATAAACCTAAAAGTTATTGATTCACATTAAATAATCACATCAGCAATAGAACATCACATCTTTGACATTATCCTTTATCACAGGCAAAGGCTGGACTACAGCGGTCCTATCCCTTGTACTCCCGCCGGCTCCACCAGAAGTTGATCCACTGTCCGACGAATCAGTACCTTCAATGTAGTACCGAGCACGAAACGCAGCCAGATGGGCATAGTAAGCAGGTGGAACTGCACAACACCATCACAATTTCACCAAAGTTTTATTAAAGAAATTGTACTTGAAGAAAACTAGATTTTAGAACCCATCAGAAGATGAAGGACTAACCTATGGATACAGAGCGGGTACACCTAGCATACCTGAAAAAAGAGACGTGCCTTGATATGACAGATACAGCTCAAATCAAGTCTGATCTAAATAAATTTAAGAGGCTAATACTTACGTGTAGCACAAGCTGTTGGTCAGCATTTGTAGACCATCTGCACTGAACCCATTCTCATCATACAACACATGGTAATGTGTTGGTCGGCTAGTTCCCTGCCCAAAATCATAATTAAAAAACACACCAAAAAAATATATATATTATAATTACTAAGCAATGTCCATAGACATTCTCAATTAGAATTGATTCATGCATCCACCATATAATATATAAATAGTTAAAACCATTGCAGTGCTACAGGGTTCACCTGAATTCCTGCATGGCTACAGAGGTAAAAATCAAACTCAGAGGGATGGCATATCCTGGTGTCGACGACAGTACCTGATCACAAAAGCAAAACAATGTTATACACAGGAACCGGGCAGAGGTAGAACCAACTTGGTAAATTAAATTCATAATTGGTACCTGGCAATATGTTGCCACTCCTGTCTGTATTTTGACGATCTCTATGATTAGCAGGAAAGAGACGAGTATGATGTCTCTTTTGCACCACGACGAAAGTGACTTTTGGCAGATAGTTTTCTTCTAAGGAAACACAAGCCTGAAGATCTCCATTTTGCCAGTGAGAAACAGATATTACCAGAAAATGCCTCTAATTGAAGCATACATTCTATTAAAATGAAACTAGTAGTACAAAACCATAGAAACCAATATACCTTCCTGATTGCATCCATTTCATGCAGAAGAACTTGCTTAAACTGTCCTTCACTGACACCGTCCCTGACATTTTCCAAACGATTACCACAGAGCAGCATAAGACAGCTAGGGAATTAGCACATGCACAAGCCAGAGAACTAACCTGTAAAATATAATTTGGTGAGGCTTAGTGTTTGTAGACTTGTAGAAGGCAATCAAAAGCTCCCTGCAAAAAGGAAGTAACAATGAGAACAAATAAAGTAGTAGTATATGCCCACAATATACAAAAGAAGAGTAGGCAATCTACCTAATCATCCCCCCATGAATTATGCCCCTCTTAGAATCTTGTTTCTTATTGTAGAGATCCTGGATCATCTCTTCCCTGTGGGTCTGCGCAGAAACCAGCCCTCTATATTTAGTTACTTCAGGCCAATCCATTGAAGCCACCACCTGCAGATACAGATGACTAAACTTCATTCTTTGCATTTTCCTTCTAGTACAACAGAAAGGGTGGGTGGGCAAAAGGACACAAACTACAAGGGAAACGGCTGGCATACCGCAGCTATAGAAGGGCTAGAATCCTCGCCCGGCTGGGGATGAGTGACATCAGCACCAAAAACAATGGTAGGGCGATCGCTCAAGAAAGGCATTCTACGAGATAATGCCTGCTCTAGGACAGTATTTCGCCCTCCAACCTAGTCAAACCATGAACACAAGGAAAAAAAGCCAGGTTACGAAGCCAGTTGAAACTGGAGAAAAAATAAAATTTGTCTAAAAAAGGTTTCAAGCAAACCTTCACATTGATCTTGAGAGCTACATTCTCCATGTACTGTTTATTGTATTTTAATGCCTGCCTGGGCTGACAACACTGCGATACAATCCCCAATTCTGTTTCACATACTCGCTTGATCTTCCCTGTGAAGAAAAGGTAGATATAAGCAGATAATTAAAATCAACTTTTGTATGCTAGATTCCAGACTTCAAAGGGTTTAGCCAACCATAAGACCCCTTTTCGTCGGGCAAAATAATAATAAGCAACTGAAGTTGTTTCCCAGTCTGCCTCATGCTTGCAAGTCTTGATGAAGACTGTGTGTGAATATCAGATAGAGCCTTCTCAATCTGGCCAGGATGAGCTGAACGAGTAGGAACTATAGGCTTTGGATTGAATTCCTGAACACAACAAACAATATGCCAGTGCCAATACCACTTTTTTAAGTGCATTAATGCTATAGACGAAACAATACATACCATCCCTTTATTGCAGCACATATTGATCAATTCACTGCAGAATCTGTTGACATCTAGATTAGATCGCGAGAAGCTAATGCAGGCCCAGAATTCCACCATTCCACCATTGACCATTTTCTAAATAACAAAAGGTTAGTGTAATCTTCAAGCAATAATAGAAGTGATGTCCTGAACCTAAAAACCGAGTTAACTCTAGAATCCTTCCAACCGACATGGCAGAACACTTTCAACTATACAAAATAGGAATACACAAGAGAAGGAAGAAAATAAGCCTTATATGCGAAAAACAGAAACCACAGACCTTCATGGTTCACAGATAGAGCAAGAAGAAAATAACATAGCAAGCATTTAGTAGACACACTCACTAAATTACACAGATATATGCAATCAGTCAACAAAGATATTCACCTTATCAATCATGTTCCACTGTCCTACACTTGGCTCAATTAGACTTTGCCGTCCAGTCTCATGATATCTCAGCTGACAACCAAAATGGCAGAGGTAAGCCAAAAGTCACACAAAAGGAAATACAACATCAAATACTAGTTGGAAAATTTACCATAGGAGGAGGCAAAACCCGTGCCTCTATGGAAGTAAGTTCGGGCCTAACTTGTATACCAAACTCCTGATTCACAAGTACATCA
Organism: Jacaranda copaia; assembly: GCA_014898725.1. Taxonomy (NCBI): domain Eukaryota; kingdom Viridiplantae; phylum Streptophyta; class Magnoliopsida; order Lamiales; family Bignoniaceae; genus Jacaranda; species Jacaranda copaia. Next base: position 4,459 of record JACGDI010001350.1, read on the forward strand.
GCATTGTAATTGTTGCGACGCACCATCTGCAGATAAAAAACTCTCCAGGTAAAGGCAACAGGGAATATACATCACCAAATCTTTGGGAGAGAAAACATTAATAGCAAAATTTATACAAAAACCAAAAAATAATACAAATTAGTTGCATGTATCATGCCTGTATAATGCTCCCCTCCCGCTCATGTGGGCGTTGACAGGTAGCTTTCAGCAGTGCAGTAACTTGTCTCTCATTCAGTTTTTTAGTGTATCGCTGACCCTCAACAATTTTGCAAAGCTAAGAACACGACAAAGTCAGCTAAATTTATGAGCATACAGCAACAAGAGATAGAAAAAGATAGAACATGTGAGATAAACCAAGATACCTCCATTGGAAGATGAATGGGTTTTGTATCACTGCCAGCCTGAACAGCAGGCAAAAATGGATACTTAAGCCCAATATTGTACTTCTGCCGGAAGTACTGAGCAACAGATATCTTTTCTCCAGATTCATCCAAGGAAAACCTGATTTGTTTAAAAGAATAAGGTAATTCACCAATGACTTTCAGACTTAAATTACCATCCGGTCAAAATAACCACATCAAGCTCAACTCAAGATATGTTTTATGCTAGAATAAAAAGTGAAGAAAGAAGCAATCATGCAACGAAAGTGAGCATATCTAAGATCATTCCAATTAGATTCCCCAAACAATGCCAGATTAACATTATACTGCATATTAGAAGTATTACCACACAGGCTGAAAGCCAATTCAATCTGCTGAACATTACACTACTATTATAAATAAAAAATCATGCACATTTTAATTTTTATCATATGTAAATGAGATAGGTCGCATAAATTTCACAAATTGAGTTTTTTACCATACCAACCAGCAATGCTAGAGCCAAGCTCACCTTGTATTTAAAAAGACTGAAAACTACATTAAAATTTGGGAGGCTACTGTTTCTATGCAACAAAGCAATGAGACACTTTCAGAAACATTAGAATAACTTACATCAGCTGTGAGGTTGGTTGAGTTGACACGCCTGATATCTTGTGCCGTTTAATGTAGCCCTGGTGATGGATCTCAATCTTGACACCTTTTAAAGCTTTTTTCACCTGAAAAACCAAAGCAATCCTTTTCAATCCAACACATTAAAGATAAACCTAAGAAAAAGTAACCAAAAAACCAGCAAGAAACCCTAAATAATGATTTACTCAAGATTATGTTTTCAACATTGGCAGAGCACATTCCAGTTCACCAATAAAATTGACAACATTGCAAACACTTCTTCCAAACTATATATTAAGTTGGAAACTTTAAGTTCACAAAAAACACTGCAATAATTTAGCTAATAGACGATACCTTAATACGGTCTTGGTCAGACAAAGGCCTAGTCAGGTCTCTGTTGATGTATTTGGCAACATATTCAGAAATCAAAATAGGTTCAAAAAATGCTTGTGCTGACATATCTGCAACATGAAAATTTAACAATTGATACAAGGAATAACAACACATGGGGCTGCATGTTTTAGAACTATAACCAAACCCAATTAATGCATAACACATAAATTAAATGCGCATGTCAGCACTACCCCTCATCCCCAATAGAACCTAAAACAAAATAGAGCACAGAAATCATATATTAACATATTTGTACCAATATTGAGCGAAAGACCCATCTGGGTTGGACGAAGACTCTGGTAAAACCCTTTCCAATAATCTAGACCATTACCAAGCTCCCCTTTATCACCCAACAAGGGAGAAAAGAATGACCTTCCAACAACTTCATAACTGCAATTAGAAGATAAGGTAAGCATATACCGATACATTATACATATGCATGTGTCCATGTATGTCAGCACACATACATACATGTCTAGGAAAACAATTCACACCTGTTGGATGGATTCTCCCTGAGAACCACATCAAGACACTGTAGAGTTTCCTGTGGCACATCTGGTTGTCTACCTTGTAAGAACTGTCGAAGGTGATGAAGGTCAGCCTTGGAAGCAAATTTAATAGAAACCTTGAATTCACGCTCCCTCCTGCATAATAAGCAGACAAGCATCCCAGCAGAGTCAGAGAACTGCATTCATACAGATTCAAGGGGAAACATCCTCAAGGATTACATGATTTCTTTTTCACATCAGTTCATCATCCGCATTAACATTTTGCCATATTAGCTTGCACACAAGGATTTTCATAATTAAATCAATTATGGAATTAATAACTAGGAATAATTAGAACTATACGGTTCATATTTATATCCATTATGGATGGGGAATATCCTCTAGACTTACACATTATTTCCTGTTCACATCAGTACTTCATGCACATTACATTTTGCCATAATCAGGCATGTACACAAGGATTTTCATATTTAAACCGATTCTGGAATTAAAAACTAGAAGAGTAAAACGAACTGCATTCTTTCAGAATGTAACCATTAAAATATCTTATCAATTAAATTTCTGCAATCCAGAATTGGTCCCACCACAGAGAACCAATATATAAAGAACAAAGCTGTGCATGCAACTGCTAGAAGTTTAACAAAAAACAGACAATTGGATCAACAATCAAAATTTTCTCCTGCAGATTCATAGCAAGACCTCACCTGGCTCCTCTATCTTCATCAACAAGCTTCACAACAAAATCCTTAGAAGAGAACGGCAGTTGTCCTGCAGTATAGCAACTTTTCCTTCCATCATAAGCTAACATTCGCCTGCCAAGATGCGATACATGGAAAGATTTGACAAGCTGATTCATAATATCCCTGCATACTTTCTTCGAGGATACCTCTGGCAAAATTGACACCTAAAAGAGCAAACTCAAATAGAGTCATCCAAGAGATTCGGCATTTGTTATTTTATTATTTAGAGAGAGAGAGTCATCATATTGGCAAAGGATGCATTATAGCACCGCCAAACAAAATAACCAGGATCTACCATAATAACACATATCAGAAGGGTATAAAAAATGATCCAGCACCAGAACAGATTCCTCTTTTGCTTACATTACAAATAAGTTCACAAATGAAAATGTTTGTTTCTTGTGTGTGCGAAAGAAAGATCAAAACTATTGACTGAAAGAATCACAAAAAGTATGGGAAATTTATACTATTGACTGAAAGAATCACAAAAAGTATGGGAAATTTATTCTTTTGTTCTTCATAGTCTCTCCAAATCATGCGCACAATAATCAACAGATGCATCAGACACCCCTTCGAACAAGTCAAATTGCTAATAACCATTCAAAGAAATGCAAAATCAAACCCATAATCATATATTCAGCACACCAGAAAATGAGCGCACTTATCAAAAATACTTAAAAGTGAAATAGATTATATACTATATTAGTTCAAAATAGGAAGTTCACCGCAGAGGTTGAGAAACATACATTGTACCATAGATCTGTAAAAAGGAAGAACTCACATGTACTGATGGCTAAGTTTAGGATCAAAAGAGGAAAGGACAAAAGCATCTGAGTGAAAATTCACGTGTACATATTAGCATGCATGTAAATATATGTGACATATGTACAACATATAGGAGAAATATTTAGAGGCATGCATGTATACGCCATAAGCATTGGGTTCTGCCAATATGTGGCATGCTTTGACTGAGCAAAAAAAAAATCCACCTCACAAAAGTCATTTAAAACCATACATACTAACATACATATATGCTCCAATGAAAGAATGTACAAGTAATAGTAAACGATAAATAGACAAAGCAGGCAATTAATTCCGCACACACTGCTGGTATGAATTATACATGACTAAAACAAAAACAAAATTAGCGACCAAAACACAGACCAAGAAACATGAAAAAATAAAACAAAAAATGGAAGCAATAATAAATACAAAAAATACTTCACAAGCGCATATCCTAAAGCTAGATGGTCTATTCATCACCCGATCATATCCACATATGCGCAAATTGTTTTCATGCACAATATTTTCAAAAGGACGCATTTAACGCGTCCCTACATACTCAAAATTATACACATTCAGATATGGCAAAACCTTCACAAATTGTACAGTAAAAAATATTTTAAAAATAATACAAAGAAATACGCAGACAAATTTTTATACACAAAAAGTCCGTGACTAGTCATCAAAGAAGCACTCACATCATAGTGATTCAGATCTCGATCAGCCACTGTAACTAAAAAGTGGTTGGCCTTCACTATGACCTTCCGTCCAATTGTTCCAAGACCTGGCCTCACCGGATGCTTCATAGCCTTCGTTGAAGCAGGCGGCAACTGCTGTTCCGACAGCGGACTCACCGCCAAAGCCGCTGGATCCTGGGTCTGAGGCGCTGGAACCTGACTCGAAGATGAAGCCTCAAGCGTAAGCCTCTGCTCCATCTCACGTCCAAGCGCGGGGACCGGCGCCGGGTACTGCTCGAATGGCGTAGCAGAAGATGACAAAGACGATGATGGCGGAGCATTGGTGCCGCGACCTTGACCACGACCACGACCACGACCACGGCCTGCACCACCGCCGCTCGACGGCTGTTGGTCGCGGCCGGCGGAAGGCAGCGGTTGCTGTCCTCTTCCTCCGCCGCCTCGTCCTCGTCCTCGTCCGCCTCCTCTTCCCGACATTATTGCCGATTTCTCAGTAATATGGATTCCACTTCCCAATAGACAGTACGAGAGTGTGGGTCGTGTGATAGAGAACGGAGTGTATGTATATATAGGTGGCGGAAAGGAAGAGGCGTCCGAAGACTTAAGAGTTAGCGGGGACTTAACTCTAGAATTTCGGATATTTTTAAATGCGGTTCCTACAGTCAAATGCTAGAGCGCCATTCATCATTTGGGATTGAAGGTGACTAATTTATTGATTAAGAGTGTGTTATTCGTGGAAACTGCCAGAAATTGGAAAAACCGCAGGAATTGAATTGTGGAGAATGTTGGCTCCGGGGAAAGGGGTGAGAAAATGACTAGTACAGGCTCAACGCGGATTGTAATTTGTATTACGTAATAAAGTGACGGAAGTGTACGCAACACTCATTTGATTGGACTATTTTACCCCAGACGTTCCATTTAATATCTGTTGAGTCACCTAAGCTTTTTTACCAAGGCAATTTTTTTTGTTCTTTTCACACATCATTGTCTATTTTATTCCTTGATTTTCAAATATTAAAAGTAATTTAAAAAAAAAAGAAAAGAAACCATAAAAAGCATTTATACCTTAACCAATTGTGCCAATCGTGCCTTAACAAATATTAAAAGCACTTATACCTTAACCAAATGTGCCAACATAGAATGTTGATTTTATAATCTTTCTATTATTGCTATTTAAAGTAATGGATTGCTTTCGCTTCAAAAAAAATAAAAAAATATGCCAAAAAAATAATTCAAATTTAATTTTAAATAATTATGTACGTATTGATTTATAGTGCCAATGCCTGCTTTACCCCTATAAGTAGTCATGATTTCTGAAGTCAACAACTACTCTGTAACTTTTCTATCAAAAACATCAAAGTCAAAAAAGAACAATTAGGGAACGTTTGGTTATGCATTTTGTTTAATTTTATTATATGTTTATTATGTATTTTAAAAGAATGAATTATTGAAAAATATGAAAATTATTTTTTTATATATATTTTGGGGAGATAAATTTTACGATAACTGTTAAATTAATATTTTTTTATTAATTTATTGGAGTAAAAATAAAATTGAATAATTTTTTAATAATAATATATGTATGTATATATCAAAAAATATATATTTCAGAGAAAAAATGAGAATACGTTGAGTTATATTTTCCCAAAATAATAGGCTTGTTCTCTTATATTTTGGGCATTTTGTAGAAAAAAATTTGTGGGAATAGATTTTTAGGAAAAAATTTGAAGAATGTGTCAAGTGTTTCTTTTTATTTTGAAAAAATATAAAAAATAATTTGAGAATAAATTATTTATTCTTTTATATTTTGGGAGAAGACAAACTTTACTGTTAATGCCAAATCAGTAATTTTTTGTTGGGTTTATAGTGTGAAACATATATATGTGTGTGTGTATAAGTGAAGTGAAAGAGTGATAAATAAATAAGTGATGCGGAAGATGAATTGAAAAAATGATAAGGTAGGTATGCTTTTTATGGTGTAAGATTTTTTTGAGTGAATTATGAGAGGTTTTTTAGATAAAAAATTATAATATTTTCGGAGAAATATTGAGAAATGTGCATGTATTTTGAAATATTTTTAAGAGTTGAAAAATATTTTTCCAAAATATAGAAAAACAAGCCCAATATTATTCCAAAAAATATAACCAAACAAAGCCTTAATTTTTCATATGACCATCAATTAACTCATCGAAGGTTTCTTCAAAATTAAATTGATGTGGCCATAAATTCATTCCAGGGTTTGACAAATTTTATTTGTTTGCATACTTTTTACAAAATCTTAAGCCCCGTTTGGTTTTATTTTCATGTCCAATTTCTATTTCCATTATTTTTAAAGTTTGAAAAAGGTAATTAATGGCAATGAGTTAAAAATAAGTTTTATATTTGGATGAATTGTTGGAAAAGTAATGATTTTGTTGGTTTTAATAGGTTGTAGGTGGTGAGAAATAAAAATAATGAAATAGATAGAAGATACATAGGTTATTAAAACATGTATTTTGAAAATGATAATAAAAATGATATTTTGTGAAAATATGTAAAAAATAATATACTTTATTTATGAGATAATTAAAAATAAAAAAGGGGCAATGGAAATGAAACCAAATGGTGCCTTAATTTTCCAGCAATAGTAAGGTTTACATTCATATCTACTTAAATATAATTTTAAGATTTTATCTATTACTTACTTTGTCTTGTAGCTCATTCAAAACAATTTCTTCATAGTTATCTCTGTTTATTTAATTTGAGAAGTTGCCTTTAGTGTCTTTTATTTTTTCTATTAAGATAATTTAAACTCTATTTATATCAATATTCCATATTTTATTATAGTGAAACTTATCTCATGCATACTTATAATCCACCCAAATTGAGGAGTTATGGTTTTAAAAAAAAAAAAATCCTTTTTCATGTGATGGGCATCAGTGAGTTGGAAGTCATGCTCTCAATTTACTGTAGAACAAAGTCACTATAAGGATCTCAATTATTTTAATGTTCTTATATTTTATTTTTTAAGATATTAGAATTTGAGTTTTAGTTTCTTTCTAATTAACTCGATTTTAATTATATATATATATATATATATTTTATGCTCATTGGCAGAATTTAACTTGCAACTAATTGAACCATGCAACTAAAGGCTATATTTGTAGAGACTTGTATAGTGACTTTTCATTAAATGTATATAATTTTTAGCAAAATATCCCAAATTATTCTACATAATTTAAAAATCTTATACTTTACATCATGTTAATCTATTTATACAATCATTTACTAGAAATTTATAAAATAAATATGGCTTTCATCTTTTCATTTATTTTCGTGGCAATGATAATCTGTTGTGAATTAATCAAAATTTAATATTTAGTAAAAACTGAGCAACTACAATTAAAACATTCACCTTATATCATATAGCATGTAGCATTGAAATGTAGATAATTTAACCAAATTTTAATAAATAAATAAGTTCGTTTCGCCAGTAAGCAAATAAAAAACAAGTTTGATTGATAAATAAATAAATTCGTGTGGCCAATAAATCTATTGCCATATTAATTTTCCTTAACTAAATGTGATTTTTATTTGATAGACTTCATCTATATTTTCCTTGATTACATGTGAAAGTTATTGCCCTCCAAGAAAAAACAAATGCAGGGACAAAAAGGTAAATTCACGAAGGGCAACAACTCCTCAATCCTCAGTCTTCTCGCATGCCCACGTAGAACAATCCGTGCTGCTTCTATGGGACATGCTGATCCCCAAACCTCATCTTTCCCCAAAACACTTATAAAACCTTATTATTTTATTTTTGGAGTACATGAGAAGATCTTTTGTAGAAATTTTAGGTAACACTTTGTAATATTTTATAAGATTTCAATTATTTCATAAAGTATTTTTGAAAATTTACAAATTCCCCCAAATATCCTTGTAGCTTTTATCTTGAACTTTGTAATTTGACAATATCAATTTTTGTCATTTAAATAAACATTTCAGGAGAAAAAAATTAATTATTTAATGTTTCCTTTTTTTTTTCTTTTTTTTTCTGAACGACGTGCGGGTTCCCACTGTCTGAAGGCAGGGTGCTAATGTCATTTCTTTGATCAGCTTTTCAGGATTTCAAAACAGAAAAGGAAAAAGTTAAAAGGCATTTTCAGCTCGTACCACTTGTTTGTTTCTCCAAAAGAAAAGAAGAAAACCCTCCTCTGTAAGTGACCATCTATTTTTCCTTGTATTCAGAGAAAATAGTTTCAACAATATTGCAAGCATAATAATATTTATTTTATGATTACTGACTCTTTTATTATAAATAGACCATACAATCAATACAATACATTTATCTTGCAAGTCATTTTGCATTATAAAATTTAATATTTCATTTAGTAATACCATAAATTTATTAAAAAACTTATCATAATTTTTTAAGTTTTAAACATTGCTATAAATATTTTGCCTCATCCAAACATCCTTAGCCGCCTCATAATACTCATAGAAAAAGGCTACAATCGAAATGTTTTTATTCTTGAACATTCTTTTCATTTTCGCCACTATTAAAAAACTAAAAATTTAAAATTTAAACATATTTTTACTAAAAAATGTTTTTCAATTTTATTTTTTATTTACTGAAAATTATTAAATCAACCTATTGTTACGTCAATCAAACTTGATGTAATATAAAAGACCTATTGTCATTTTAAAATGAACACTATATACATCTTAAGAAAATAAATATTTTTAAATATAAAAAAATAAATCACCTAAATTTTCAACCGTGTTCTAACTCTAATTATTATTTTCAAACAAAATGTTTGAATGTAATTTCATTTTTCTTTTATAAATAACTTTTTACTTTTTAAAAAATGTTGAAAATATAAAATAAAGATTAAGAAGCGGGCCCTGAGGATGCTCTCTTTACCCCACGTCCGTACGCATTAAAGGCAGAATGATCTGCCGAGACGTTTCGACTGCCCAATAAAAAAAAGCAGTTCATTTTGCTATACATGTGCAAAGTGCAAACCAAACCAAACCGAAAGGCAGTTCCAATACTCTTCTTTTGGGGCCCCAAAGCAACAATTTTTTGTTATCCATAAAGATTTACATGATTATCCACACACACACACACACACACACACCCGCCACCCCGCCCGCCCCCCCAAAAAAAAGGAAAACAATCGACAACTATTTAATTGAATTTTTTTCGTACATTAATAAACTCATAAAATTCCATTAATGGCATGGATTATACAATTACTAAGCACAATAAATGATATCAATTCTTTTTATTTATTTTATAATATCAAAATTCTAACAATCAAGTAAATATAGTTGCTGATTTTAAACCAAAACATAGAACTTAATACTAAAATAGATGAAAGTTTTTATTGGGTCAAATTCAAATGTCATATCGTTAATTGTTCAATTTAAGTCGATAAAAAATTTAAACAAAGATAAAAGAACAAAAATATTGTATTTATTTTGAAGGTGTTTGGGATAGTTTCTATTTTTAACTTTTGTATTTTTAGTTGAAAAAATAAAGAAGTAAAAGTCGGTGAAAACTCAACCTATTGCTATTTTAATAGTTGCTTAAAAAAGTAAGGTAAAGTTTGATTTTATTTTAAGTATTTCACGAAAACTATTTTAGAAAACGGATTTGAAAAATGTGATGATGTTTTGTTTTGTTTTGAAAATTAGATGCGGGTTGTTATATAATGAAATAGTATGTTTTATTTTATTTTAAGAAAATATAAATTATACTAAGTGTCTAATCAATGTACTTCTATCTAATTCATGTGGTAAAATTATAATTTTATACTACCATTTTTATATTTATTATTACAATGTGAGAAGAGAATATATATATATATATATATATACAGTGATGATATCTGCCTAATAGAGGGTATTTTGAATATTTTAAAGTTACTTGACATGTTTAGGAGAAAATAGAACAAAACCGTATTTGTCTTTTGCTTTCACATGCAGAAAAATAAAGGCTGTGTTTTGAAATCATTTTCCTAAAATGTAACTAAATATACAAAAATTTTCACTCCAAAATACTAAATTAAATTTCACAAAATATCATTTTTATTTTTTATTATCTCCAAAATTTTCTCATTTTTTAATATATAATACGTATATTATATATCATACATATTTTATTATTATTCTAATAACAAAAATATCACTCAATTCCATTCACAAAAATTCAATAAAAAATAATTGATTTGCCTGCAATAATAAAATTTCTCTACTCCCAAAATATAAACAAACATGCATCATATTTTCTAATATAAAATTCAAATTCCCCAACCCCACTCCCAAAACTCATTCTCTTAAAATATATGATTCATATCCAAATATTTCCAAAAATAAACATAGCCTTAAATGTTTTGCTAACCTTTCCTTGTATAAATTTCTTTTGAAATCAATAATTGAATAGTATCGTGTAATTATTCAAAATGAGAGAGACTTTATAAGAATTAAAATTTTATTTTAAAATGTTTCTAAAAATAAAAAATGAACTTTAATAGATTTTATATTATTAAATTACAAAATTTGAAATTTACCACTTAACACTTAAGCAAAGCATGATTCGAAACTTACAAAAGAAGAACAAGGTACAATAAAGACTGAATTTCATATTTAGTGATGACGTGACTCTGGAGAGCAAGTCACTTTTCCACATATCGTACTTGTCCCCGCTTTGCCTTTTCTTTTTCCTTCTTTCTATTCCTCGATTTCTTAAACTTCCAAGTTCCAATTCCAACAGACACCGCCGCAGCCAAACTCCGTACACAAATGGCAATGCCTTCATAATGAAGGATCAATATAAAAGAGACTTTGTCAGCCCATTTATTAATTATTTCCAATAGGTCGATTTTTTAAGAATTTACTATTTAGATGGTGCTCTGGTGAGGGTAGAAACTTTTGAAAATATTTTATAAAATAATTGAAAATTTATAAAATGTTAAAAAATATTTTATAAGTTTAAAAAATAAAATGTTATGAGATTATAAATTTTATTTTAAAAGCAAGGAATTTATAATACATTTTAAAATTTTTAATAAGCTTTCTTAATTTTAATAATATTAATTATAGAATTGTTGTTATTAATATTTTATAAATTTCAAAAATTTATTTTATCAAAATAGTTTAAGAATTCTTTTTTAAAAAAAATTAGCATCATATAAACTCCAAAAACATGTTATAAGATGTAAAAGTTTATAAGACTTTATAAATAAATTTAACTAAACATCCTCTTAATTAATAGTAATTGCTTTTTATAGTTTGGCAGATTCTTCTTCTTCTTCTTCTCCTAATGCACAAGACTTGTAGACTGGAAGCTTTGCATGAGACTGGCGCTGAAAATGACAATTCTCAAGCTTTGTGGTTAGACAACTGCATGGATGTTTAGATGTTATTGGTCGATTCCCGCATGAATATAGGAAGATTCCTGAGGTGGGTTAAAAATTGGACGGACCAAAACAATTTATTTCATGAGTTGTTTGGATTAAACAACGTTGATCAGTCGATGGAAACTCAAATTAGAACAAATTTGTTTTTGATATTCTTAGCGAAAATAGTTTGATACAAAGTTACAATAATCGATAAGTCAAAATGGGCATAATATAAAATGCAATGAATGAATAGAAAATATACATTTATCATAATATGGTTTGAAGCATTTATATGTACTGGTTCATATGGATATGTATGGTGTGTTTTAAATATGTCATCTAAATTCAATCACTTTTTTTTTTACTTGATTGCTCTTGTGGTGGGTCATAATTAGTGTTAGAATAGACGGAAATCAAACAATACTTGATTTTTTTTTTGCTCGTAAAAGGACACAATGAATATTAAAATATATTTTTTATATCATAGTTAATTTAAATCAGATTGACTTGAGTTAAATGATTAATCAATTTGAAGCAAATGGTCTAAAAAGCAACGAAAAAATTAGGATTCCTATGATTTGTGTAGTCAAATCCATCTACATTTAAGATAATATTTGAATTAAATGCAATAATTTTACTTCCTCGTTTAGCTACTCCAAGCTGGGGAACAGATTCTATAGAAATTTATAGATATTTTTTCATACTTCATGTATGCGGAGCACTTTAATTAATTTCCTCTGCATTGTTCAGCCTTTGCAGTATTATAATGTAAGATCAAAAATATTGTATGATAAGTTAAATTAAAGATTTATTATTATTGCTTTTGACCCATACTTTCCTACTTCACTTTATGCCTCGATTATTAATATTCATTTAAAAAACCTCAAGCTTTCTTAAAAGTTGAATCCGCTTTTGTTCTTTTTCTTTTGTGAGGGATTAGTCATAAATATTTGATTACATCTAAAATCTTCTTCATTCCTTCCTATATCAGCAAGTATAAAGAAAAAAGAGGAACTTTAACACACTTAAGAAAGAACAATTAATCTCTATTACTAGACATGCTAAAGCCTTGAATCATGGCGTACTTAATAGAGATGGTCATGAGGAGATACGTTTTTAGATTTCACATAATAATTATATATCCATAGACATTCAAAGTAGAGTTATTTAAAGGTGACCACTTGCGTCAATTAAATCATGATTGTTGAAAAATGTAGAACCTAACGTACGAAATGTTTGAGTCACCGGTCATCAACCAAATTGATAACAAACAAAAACGTACAGTTATGGATAATTCTAGAAGGTATTTTTTGGATTACATACATCCAATTACACGTATGAAATTATTAAAAGACTTGTGTTGCGTTACCTGCTTACTTTATGAAACTTAATCTCAGTTCATTAAATGATATTGTATTTTTTTACAGATTAAGTGGTTTTTTTAATTTTAAAAAAACGAAAATATTATCAATGTGGATTAACAACTTCACTAAGCAACACTAGAATTTTTTAGCACAATTTATATATCAATGAGCTTAGAGGGCCATCGGCTAAACTTATTTAAAAGATTTTATAAATTCCTATAAGATGTTAAATCTTTTTTCTAAAAATAAGTTCTTAAAGTGGTTGAATAAAATAAGATTTTAGAGGTTATAAGATGTTAGTAATAACAATTTTGTAGTTAATATAATCAAAATTAAGAAACTTTGTTAAAATTTTAAAAATAAGTTAGGAATTCCCTACTTTTTTTTAAAGGGCTTATAAGTAGCTAACATTTTATTTTAGAAGCTTATAATTTTTTTTTAAAAAAATTTATCAAACATTTTTAACATTTTATAAACTTTCAAACATCTTATAAAATATTTTGAAGAACTTATAAGCTCACCCAAACAAACTCTTAGTTTTGTGTTGCTTCATTTGTGTTCGTTTAATTTTTTTGAACATAAATAAAATTGGGCTCAAGATTGTTCCTTGGGTGTAATGCGTGGCTGGCTCCAAGTATAATCCCCTCTAATCGGACACAAAAGTATAATTTATATCTTATATGACGATTTTTAATGCCGAAACCCACTGTATAATCTGTCATTTGTATGTGTATTTTTCAATTTTTACTCTAACCAAACCAGGGTTAGTTAATCAGTTCTCCACAAGCTTTACTAGAGTAAATGTCTCCAAGCTCTTTTTTCACTTTTTTTTTTTTGTTGGAATTATTTTTGTATAAATTTTTAACAAACTCATAACTTCGTAAGTAAAGCAGTCCAAACAACTGTTAAAGCCCTAAATCCACTCCGGCCCATTTCAAAATGGATACATTGAATTGGGGTTGTTAATATAGCATATTTTAATTCGATTCGATAATTTAGGATCCTTAATCGATAAAAAAATCAATTGATATGATTCGATTAAAAAAATTAGTAATTTAAAATAAATAAAATAAATATAAATTTGACTCGATTCAGTCAATTAATAATTCAAACCAAAATATATATAGTATTAAATGTATATATATAGGATTATACATATATATACACAGGGTTCTATAGCAATACCAAAATAAATTTTTGGACTAAAAAAGTAATGAACTTCTATGCAATATATCAAATAAGTTGATCTTTATATAAAATATTAGATTTACAGGTTATCTACATTATAATTGTATCACTTGTTTTAATATTTTGATAACAAAAAATAATGCAGAAAGATCTGGATTCTGTCTTTCAATGAAAGATTTGAATATATCAATCTCATCGACCGAATCACTTTTTAGGGAAAGATGAGATAGACGTCTAAGTCATATAATGAGTCGAAGCTAAATGTTGTGATATGGAAGAATGCAATGTAAATCTCGATTTGATCGAAATAAGTTTATTTTCTTATTAAACTTTAAATTTATAATTATTGATTGAAAAATCAAGTATATAAGTATTTATAATGTCAAATAAGTACTATTATCAACAACAAAACTTAAAATACAACGATATGATAGATGAATATAATTAAGTTATATTCTATTATTGGTTTTATATGATAAATAGATTTGAAAATTTATTCATTAATATGTTGTGTGTATTTTTTTTAAGGAAAAATATTTTGAATTTAGATTCTACTATTTTTTGAAAAAATAACAAATATATTATTTTTGGA
>JACGDI010001350.1:29593-49019 GCA_014898725.1 Jacaranda copaia
GTTAAAGAAATTTGTTTCCACATTTTAGTGGGATTGGATTATCTCCATCGTCAACTATCAATCATACACACAGATTTGAAACCAGAGAACATACTGCTCCTGTCAATGATAGATCCAGCTAAAGATCCAAGAAAATCAGGTGCATCACTTATACTCCCATCGAGTAAAAGCAAGATTGCTTTTGAGTCCGAAGCATCTAAAGATGCTAAGGTTTCGTATGCTGATCTGAGTAAGAATCAGAAAAAGAAAATCAGAAAAAAGGCTAAGCGAGCAGCGAGGAAGTGTGTTGGTAAGGAGGAGGATGAGCCAGATAATGAAGCAAGTGGGCCTGACGATTCTCACAAGGATGATAAATCCAATGGAGAGTCCGTTGAAGAGCAAAGCAATAATTCAGTTGCTGAAGCAGCAAACAATGATGGAGCTAATAATGCATGTGAAGTAACTAAGGTCCACAAGAGAGGCAGTCGGTCAGCAAGGCAGAAACTCTTGGTTGAGGTTGAATTGACATGCAAATTAGTTGATTTTGGAAATGCATGTTGGACATACAAACAATTCACTAGCGATATTCAAACAAGGCAATATAGGTGCCCAGAGGTTATATTAGGATCTAAGTACTCCACATCAGCGGACATGTGGTCATTTGCTTGCATTTGCTTTGAGCTGGCAACTGGCGATGTTCTTTTTGATCCGCATAGTGGTGACAGCTATGATCGTGATGAGGTATGAGGACCACATTTTTTATTGTAGTGATTATGCATATATAACTAATGGCGGAACTTTTCTATTCAGCTGCTTTTGCTCAATTATTTTTCTTTGGATTTAAGAGATATAAGTTTCATTTAGTCTAAGTTGGGCACCTTACTTTACTTATTATGAGGTCTTTTCTCCAGGCCAGCGATTGCATGATACCAAACTGTTTCTGATTGATTTCTTTGTTTCAAGCAGCATGTGTTTGCTTATTTTCTTATTAATGATATGTGACTTTTTATTTTTTCCCTATATTACTCAATGCTTGTTTTAATCTATTTCACTGAGTATACTCCTATCACTCATTGGTTTTGTGTGCCATTTCTGATTGGCATATGACTGATTTGGGAGAAGGGGTTCTCTTTGTGCTGGTTATAAATCATTTCTAGCAAAAAATATTAGTCCTGTCCCAAGTCCATCAGAATTAATGTATGGCTGGTTATTGGATATCTGTGATTATATTTCTGGGGAAGAAGTGGATACATAGAAATTTAGGAAATCTCTAGATTTCAAGCATAAGTAAAGTAAGCATAACATGTTACTGAATTAGTATGTCAAATCTGGTGTGGTCTGATGTTATATGCTAATGGACTTCAATTTGTGCACCTACAATTTGGTGGCGCAGTTTGTAGTTCTTTTAAATTTTCTGTTTCAAAATGAATTATGGATATTGAACCTGACTTTATGTTCCAGCATATGCTTTACATGACTTTTGCAATGATGTGGCCTAACAAAATTACCCCTCTACATGTGAATCTTCCAAGTGAGGACCTTGGACCGGGCCTTATTCTCTGTCACTATGTAGCTTATTTAATAATTAAGTTGCTTGCTTAATTAAACACTAAGGTTCTCTACTAAGTTAATTTCATGACCAATCTCTGGAGATCCTGTGTTGGTTATTGATCTTTCTATGCTTAGGGCAACTCACGTTTTTAGATTTCCATATCATGAAATACAACGAGAAGCTTATCATAATGATGATATCTGATGTTGGAATCAAATGTTTAATCTCAACTGATTGTTTTGAGTTTGGGCTAAAGTGATTTGAGACAATATCTGTCTTCTTTTGGTTTGTTTATGGTTTATCTGTTTTTTTTGTTTCTTTGCGTTTCTCTCTTTTCCTTGTCTAATTTGAGTGTTGCTGCTTCACTGTCTTATCGTCTTTACTCAAATACAGATAGATGTAACAGTGGCTTGAAAGTTGGAATGATACTTTTGTTATTTGATTCAAGTTCTCATGTCTTGTTAGTATGCATTAGCTTCATTGGTGAACATAGGATCTCTTTCTCTCTCTCTGGCTGTGTGCTAACCATGTGTATTTGTTCAACCTTGTATTTTTTAATGATTTAAATGATTAGTTATTTATTGATATTCCTTCTTCTATGAAGGATCATTTGGCCCTGATGATGGAGCTTCTTGGAATGATGCCACGCAAGGTGAGAAGTTGTCTCTACCTGTTGATTAGCAATTCCAACCTGCCATTGGCCCCATAAAAACTAAAATTGAATGTGTTTGCCAACCAATTTATTGAAGCTTGCTGCCTTTAGTATTTAATCTAAGAAGCCGTGTTTCCTGCCCAACAAACATTATCTGCAGGTTGCCTTGGGTGGGCGTTATTCACGGGAATTCTTTAATAGATTTGGAGATCTGAGGCATATCAGAAGATTGCGATTTTGGCCCCTGAATAAGGTTCTTATGGAAAAATATGAGTTTCGTGAGCAGGATGCAAGTGAGATGGCAGATTTCCTTGTTCAGATACTCGAATTTGTTCCTGAGAAAAGGCTGACAGCAGCACAATGTCTTAGTCATCCATGGATCAGCGGACGCCCTCAGCAGCTTGCCCCTTCTAGTAGTAAACTCAAGGCAGTGGAGAATGGTGTTTCGGAAAAGACAGAGAATGATGAGAGGGAGGCAATGGAAATCAGAGTTGGAAATATTGTTATTGATGGCACAGCAAAACCTGGAAAAGATTCTAAATCTATGCCAAGCCTGTAGAACAATGATAGAATTTGATCTGGTTTTATTTTTTTTTTCTTTGTTTTCCAACTCATTTGATCTTCATGAATCTTCATTGAACTGCCATTTAATGATTCCCTCTGATTATGTTGAGGATTTTTTCTTTACAATTCTTTGTGATTATCAAAATCAAGGAGGTGATGGAGAATGGGATTATGAAATTGTACCAGCCAGGAGCATATGACTGAATGCTGCATGTCTTTGTTTTGAGAATGTTGCTTTGGTGCATCTCTGTATAGTTTTCGGTTTTCCTTGATTGTCTGTGTATTTGAATTTCCGTCATAACTAGGTGCTCTTTTATATGATGGGAGCTTAATTGTACATCTGTATGTTGCATTTTGTTCTTTGGTCCTTTACTGGACCTTCATATTGATGTAATGGGAACCTCCATTTGCTCCCAGTTTCAACGCCCCCCAAGGAAAAGGTCAAGTAGGACTATTAATGGTGTTTGCCGTGTGCTCTTTCTTTCTCTAAATGCTTATATATGTGTGTGTGTGTGTGTGTGTGTGTTTACTTGAGGTGTTTTTTAGGTCTTTCTTTTCTTTCCCTCTTTTGGGAGATGTTGCAAAATACATGAATACATCGGGGTTTGAATTAGTTTCTTTTTGAAATGACAGGTAATTTATCTTTCTAAGAGTATCGTTTTTTTTTTATAATTTATATACATGCACAATAAAAGTTCGTTCGATTTCGAATTTCTGACCTTCGATATAATATATAAAAAATTTATGTTGCTGAATCATAGGTCATTTGGCGGAGTATAGTTCTAATTAAAATGATATTTTTGTGATAAGCCCTATCCTTGATTTGAGATACATTGAAAGAATTATTTTTATTCTTTCTTTTAGCCCGCTACCATGGAAGATCTTTATTTCTTAAAATATCTTAAAGGGAGGTGATGCTGCTGAAAGTAGCTTGTAGAAAAAATGAGGATAGTGTATTGTTCTGGGCTTGAGATTTGCAACCAAAACATACGTTAAATTAGTCGAAGTGCCCCGTCGAGGTGCCCCCGGCTAAGGTACTCCGACGCTCAAGTTAGTTCTAGTCGAGAGAGTAATCGAACAGAATATAGAGAATGTAAAGTGTATAGTGTAAGTGGCATTACCTTCAGTGTGGCTGGGTCTGGAGTATTTATAGCTTTCTGTGGGCGTGATTTTACCTAAATACCTTTATCAGGTGTACTAGCTTTTTCCCATGCCAGGGGGTTGGGAGTCATTCCATGTCCAAATCTCGGTACTGTGCCAGATGATTAAATTTTTTGTTTTCTCCAATAACCGTATCAGTAGGGGCACGTGTCTGCCAAAATTATTGGTAGGGTTGTCAGAGTTGTTGGAGTTGTTGGCAGTGGTTACACCGGCTGCCACGTGTCATTAGTGTCAAGGGGCTCGACCTGTTCAATAGTGGGCGCCGGAGGTCGACTCATGTCGATCAGACTCGAATGCTCGAACTTCCAGGGTGGTCTTTAGGTCGATACGGGTCGACCGCAAGCCTTATCCAGTGAGGTCGATATAAGTCGACTAAACAGATTTACCTTTGGACCTTGTGAGCTGTCTCATTTGATGTTAGGCCTGTTGGGTCTACTGGATTATTCCATATCATGAGGATATTGAAAGGGGTCACATGTAATCAATGGAAGTAAGAGTAATAATACTGATTGGAGCGGAGTCATATGTAATCAATGAAAGTAAGAGTAATAGTACCGATTGTAGTGTTATTAGAGCGAGTATAGTAAATAAAATTATATAAAAGGAATGATATATTATTATATTAGGGCGCGTGTAATAAAATATAATTGTATAAACGGAATGGCATATGGATTGATTGGATGACATTAATTGCAATTACAATTTCTTGCCTATGCTGTCCAAAATGATGCACTTAAAATATCATAGGTGGAATATTCTAGCACGTAAAAGAACTAAGAATCTTACACATGGCAACTCATATTCTTGAAAACGCGGGTACGTATAAGAAGATAAATCCTCATCTATTTTTTTTAAATTTAAAATTTATAGCAATTATCCACCTAATTAAGGAAAAAACAACCCACTTCGCTGGACGAAGGAAAAAGAAAGATTAATATTCTTGTATTTGTAAAAAAATTATTTTATCATTCTAATAATTTTTTAGAATATTTTTGATTTATTATTTAAATATAATTGCATTTCTAACTTAAATAGTAGTATTCTATGTAGGATAAGTCGAGTGATCAATTGGTTGAATAACATTACTTTCATATTTATACCTTAACGAATTATAGTGCGTATGTTGAGAAAAATAAAATAGGATAATTTTTTAACAATTCTAATTAATAAAACAAGGTATGAGAAATATTTTATTAAAAATTATGATAAAAGAATTAGCTCAAAATATAAAAATTGCATGACATATGGGTTGTTAGACATGGGACAAAATACGAATGTAAAATAATTATCCGTTAGTAAATGTATAGGTTTGTTTTGATGCTATCTTATAGCTATTTTGTCTGCACTTATTTTTAAATTATACAAGAGCTCTTTATGTTTATCCCTATATTATTTAATTTATACTTCCGACACAATGTATACAGCCATTTAATAATATAAAAATATTTTAATAAATTATCCGATTTTTTTTATATGTATGATAGTCAGTTAATACTTGTAAAGAATTTTAATATAATTTGTAGATTATAAATGTTATAAATATTTATTGAGGTAGAGTGTTTTGCATCACGTATGGTTTCGGGTGCATATAATTTATATATTAAATGTTTCATTACAAAAGCACTAATACATTAACTTCAAAATATATGAAAAATAAAAATATTTTTCAATTCTTTTATACATACATAGTGAGCGTAATATTAACTTTTACTAATAAAGGTAAAATATATATTAACATCAAACAAATAATCGGAGCATGCTTTAAAATGTAAAATGACCCTAAAAACCCCTCAACTCTCAAGAGTAGAAAATGCAGCGGGAACTTCGAAGAAAAACGAGAGAAGCGTAAAAAATTTCAGTAAGACCGTGGTAGATCAAAATCCAAAACCCATTTTCATGTCAAATTCTTTCTCGGAAGAGAATGAAGATGAACAAGAATTTGAGCCTCCTCCCGCCCATCACCCTTCTGCCCCTCCTCACGAGGTATTTTTCCACCTATGCGCACACATATTCTTGATTTTTATACTCTTCTTTTATTTCTTCTTATGTTCATATATATGCACGTATATTCCATTTCAATATTTGCGTCTAATTCAGATGTTTTCCGGGATAAAAGATTATGTGATGAAGTGTATTAAACCTAGGAGATATTTTGCTTTGGAACGATTTACTGTTATGCATTTGAACTGTTTGATGAATGGGCGAAGAAAGGAAAGACTGTTTTGAAGAAGGAAAATCATGAAAGTTGGGTCCGTGTCTGTTTGATTGGGTCACCTTGCATCATAACAATGGTTAGGTTGCTTGAGAATCTGTTTTGGGCTGTTAACCAACTACTTGGTTGCCTACTTTTTTCCCCCCTTCTTCTTCTTCTTCTTCTTCTTCTTTCTATCTATATAAATTTCCTAACATGTAGGTTGGATGTTTGGTTAGAAATCAATTCAGGGGCAAATTTATTATGGTTGAAGTATGATTTGACTTGTTCTTGTGTTATAGCAGGTGCCTTTGGAAGTTTTATGGATTATGTGAATCGTTAACTTTGGATGTTAACGGTGAATTGTTGAAATTTTATTCTGCAGTCATTCGACATATCAACGACAGTTGATCCCAGTTATGTGATATCTTTGATAAGGAAACTTCTGCCTTCAGATGTAAAAGATGGTGAACATTCTATTGGAAGTCATTTGAGTCGTGAAGAATTAAAACCTGAAGGCAGAAAAGAGGATGGCATCGATTTACCTGAAAATGGAGGAGAAGCTGAAGCAATGGAATTTTCTGAAAACCATGGCAAACTGGATGGACCAGTATCAAGAAATGATGATCCAAATAAATGCGGACTAGCAAAAGAAGAAACATGGGAAGAGTGTGGATGCATTTTATGGGATCTAGCTGCTAGTGAAGATCATGCTCAATTCATGGTCATTGTCATCTTCATTATCTTTCTGGACTTGTTTCTTATGTCTTTCTGCATGTTTATTTTTTTGCTTAGATTTATATGTGCCCGTTTGGTTTCATTTTCATTTCTTATTTTTCATTTATTTGATTTTGATAGGGTGAAAAAGTAGTTAGTGAAAATGGGTTTGTACTTAGATAAGTTGTTAGAAAAATAATGATTATGTTGGGCATACCAGCTTGTAGGTGGAGAGAGACAGTAATAATGAGGAATAGAGAGAAGATACATAGGTTATTAGGAAATATGTTTTGAGAATGAAAATGAACATGATGTTGGGTGAAAATGTGTGAAAAATGATGTTTTTCAATTTTTAAATAGTAGAAAATGAAACCAAAAGAGCTCTAAATGATCTAAAACCAACCAAAGAATTCTGCTTATAGGCCTCAATTTCTAAAGGCTCGTTTGGGTATGTTTTCATTTTCATTTTTACTTTTAGTATTTTCAAAAGTTGAAAAGTTAGTTATAGTTTTGAAAATGAAAATGAGATTGTATTTGGATGTTTTGTTTGAAAATAATAATTAATATAGTTATAGGGATGAAGATTTAGTTAATTTTTTTTTTATGTTTAAAAATATTTATTTTATAAAATGTGTATTTTATTAATTTTAAAATAATAATGGGAACTTTATGTCAAATCGAATTTGAATTTGACTGATGTGAGAGTAGGATGATAGGGTAGGTTTGGGAGAAATTGAAAATGAAATAAAGAATATTTTGAGTGAAAATGAGTAGAAGTTGATGGTTTTTCATTTTCAAATAGTGTAAAAAATGAACATGGGTTTTGAAAATGAAACCAAAAAGGCCATAAATTTTTTCTGGTAGGTTTTGGCTCAAGAGACGAACACTATGTCTATATATATTTTTTTGGGAAGAGCTACTTGAAATAACACTTTGTCTCTCACCCACCTCACTCTAATCACAAAACCATATATATTGCAAAATGAACATGACAACTTTGTAATAAAGGTAGAATTGGAGCTTTACCATTCATATTGTTGTGAACATACTTTTTCAGTTTAAACTGACTAATATAGATATTTGAATTTCTATGTAGGTTGAAAATCTTATCCTTGACGTTCTTTTGGCTAATCTCGTGGTTTCTCAATCCTCGCGTATTACTGTAAGTCACACTTTAATTTAATGGATAAACAATTTATGTAGCTATCTTGACACATTCTACTTATTGAGACACATACGAATCAGTGGAACACAATCAGGTTCCCATTTTAGGGCTGTTTTCTGCGTTACAGGAAATTAGTCTTGGAATAATTGGAAACCTTGCTTGCCATGAAATTTCACGGAAGCAAATAGCTTCTACCAATGGATTGGTTGGAGTGATAGTGGAGCAATTGTTTCTAAATGATGTTCCTGGCCTCTGTGAAGCCTGCAGGTAATTTACATCCAAACCATCATACTTATCATTGCAGAATTTTAGCTTGGTGGTGTTGGCATAACTAGAATTGTGGTTCCATGTTGTCAAATTAGTTGTTTATTGTGCTGATAATGTACAACGCCTATAATATTTACATATTCAGGTACGACTCCTATATGGCTCCTCTTTGACTAAAATAAGCATACTCATGTGGACATACCATAGATTCACTTACACTTTTATATATGGGCCTAGAGTGGTACTTATTCATTCTACAGTCGTAACATAATTTGACCTGGCATGGTGTGCGACCTAAAGGAGTTATTCATGAGGAATTGTTGGGTTAGCTCAGAAAATACAGAAAGAGGCTGCGTACTGTGATCTGTAGAACCCAGTAAAGTAAAAAACACTTGATCTGGACCGTAAGGGTTACTGAGTCTGTGTCAAATATCCTGAATGCTGCAATTAATTCATAACATCAATTTTCCGTCTGTATATGAGGTCTTTCGCCTGCTTAGTTCCTTGTGGTTGGCCCATTCCATAGAGCAAATTGGAAAAAAAATGTATATGGAAGCAATAATCTGTCTCCAAACATTTAGATCTGCGTATAGATAAGTATACCAA
Source organism: Jacaranda copaia (assembly GCA_014898725.1). NCBI lineage: Eukaryota > Viridiplantae > Streptophyta > Magnoliopsida > Lamiales > Bignoniaceae > Jacaranda > Jacaranda copaia. Next base: position 38,448 of record JACGDI010001350.1, read on the forward strand.
TTTCACATATTTACCAATTTAAAAAATTTCGCTTATCTGATTATTTTTAAGTATTTTTACTAGGTTTTGTACTTATTGGATATGAGAAAATATAGTATGCTCATTAATTATGATAAATAAGAATGTGGCAAAGAATTTATTCCATGCTTGGAACGTGAGAATGGGTGTGGGCAGTCACAACCTTTATTACACGAGGGAGTTGATTACCTGTGGGAATTTGTAGCCGTGAGAATATCCATCCCGCTAAAAGTTGGATCCGCATTGTGATAACGCATATATGATGTAAAATCATTCAATTACACATGCAATATATGCCTATTTGATTATATAGTTTTAATATTATGGATATATATCAACTTAGAGAATGGTGGTTGTTAAATGCAATAGTTTGGCACATTCAGGCTACATGAGTGTATAAACATATGTATTTGCCTTCATCCGTGACTAGGATTCCACTCATTTGCGTTGTGCAAAATCATTAAGTCATGTCACCTGAAACAATTGATTGATTAAAAGGTGACCTTAACTGCACTAATCTTACTGTGGATTAATTTGTCAACGTAGGGTGTTAACCTTGTGTCTTCAAGGTGGTGAAGGTGTCATATGGGCTGAAGCATTGCAGGATGAGCATATTCTTTCTCGTATCCTCTGGATTGCTGAAAATGCTCTAAATCCACAGCTCATTGGAAAGGTAAAAGCAGTAACTTTAGCATTTTTTTGATTTAAGAAGTAGCTTATTTGCAAGTGATGCATGTCATAATGATTAGTTCTATGAAGTTCCTATATTAATATTTGATCACAAACTAGGTAAGATACTAGAACATATGTTCATAGAAAGAGTGCCTTGATCTTGCAATGTTGTATAAAGCACCTATCATGGAGTATGGTTTGACAAATGAACCGGACAGGCTTTCAGACGATGAGGTCTTAAAATAATATAAATAATTGTATATACTTAAATTTGGGGAAAATAAATCTTGGAGTTTTGATAATAAAATAGTTCATATTATTACAGGTTAGTTGAAAAAATCAAAAATAGTAATAATGTCACAAGCTCAGTGACTAACATATGGCGATGCTTTATTTTATTGGTTAATTAGAATTATCATTATTTTTCTCTAAATCAGCTATTTCTGGAAGAATGTTCTGGGAACCAAAATTTAAGTTACAGATGATTCTCTCTAAATTGGAATGAACCGGAATAAGATTAAAATTATAAGTTTAGCCTGTATTATTTGATTCTTATGGAGCTCATGTGGGAGGATCACTTTTGGAAGAACTCACCAAATACTTTATAGAGTAATCTGCCTGTTTGGTTTAGTATAGTAATATACCTTTTAGCCTTGGAGTCCTTTTGAATTGTATAATTTTTTATTGGCAGTTCTATTGAGCATTGCTGCCAATGCCTCAGCTATTCTTGTTCTATTTTCAGAGTGTAGGTTTGCTCTTGGCTGTTTTAGAAAGTCAACAGGAAGTAGCGGCTATTCTTCTTCCACCTATGTTGAGGTTGGATCTTTCAAGTCTTCTGATCAAACTCTTGGCTTTTGAAATGAGCATATTGAAAGGAGAACGGGTACCTGAGAGGTATAGCTTCTTTTACCTATTGGGAGTTGCTGGACTAGATAGGGCTTTTCTGTCTTATGCTTTAAAATCCTGTTAAAACGGTTCTTGGAACTTGTTGAACGATTGGTTGGAGGAGGTCATCCACTGATATCTGGCCATATTACAATTGTTTTAGGACCTATGGTTTTGCTTAACGTGAATTCAATGACCAAAAGGTTGTTGAAGGTGTTCTCCAACTTTTTGCTAACATACACAGATAGACTCAAAATGATTATCGAACTGTACATCATCACTTTCCCCCTTAAAGTTTTGATTGATGTTCAATAATTCTAGTATTTGGTTCACCCCTTAACATATTTTGCACTATGTCATGCTAGTATGACTTATGCCCTTGCTCTATCCAAAAAATTAACTTACTGCTGCCAATCATTCCCTTAAAATGTTTAGCAAAGGGCTCCAAACCTTGCAACAACCACACCTCTTGTGATGTGTTTTGTACCACTGCATATGGCACAGAGAATTCTATTGGCCAATCATTTCCTCTGTAGCAGTTTTTTTTGACTTGGTTAGCTTTTAGAAAATCCCTTTTATAGTGATTAACTACGATGCACTTTTTTTTCTATTGTCCTAATCTCTCTGTTAGAATAAAAATACTGTCTGCAGAATGAACAAGTAAAGTTATTACAGCTCAAAAAAGGTCATGCTGGCATTCATCAGAGTATATAAAATGGGGAAATGTTTATTTGATGATTTTAAAAAATCAACAATGGTGCAGATAATCTAATTATGATGAGCAAAAGTCCCACTATGATCCTTTGAACTGCCTATAGAACATAGCCAAACTCATTGTGATGTGTTGATGTTGGAGCACATGCTTCCTACATACACTTTATGTTTAATAATTCTATCTTTATCAAATGGAAGCATATCTATAAATTTTGAGCTATCAGTGCGTGTGCCACTTTCTTCCTGTGTATACATTAGTGTTGCATCTCCATATGTAGTAAGGATTTTCACATATATTTATTTTGTTGATACAAATTGCTCACATCAGTTTATGATAGTGGTTCTGTATATGTTCACATGGCATATATCATAAATCAATGAATGCCATTGCCTAGAAAAGTGGAGCATTAATAGAAATACTGAGTTAATTAATCTAAGGAAAAATGGTCCTTTTGTATCTTGACTGATGTTCACATGGTAAAGTGGAACAAATCATATTTAATATAAGTAAATGTAGACCCTTAAGTTATTTCTTTTATAATTTGTTCGGCTTTCATGAGCATATGGATACTTATTTTCCTAGACACTTATGTTTCAAGTATTTGGCTATTTTCTTTTTAACCTAATATCAGCTGGAGGTGATGCTGGTGACATTGAATCATACTGCATCAGGTATGCAGTGCTGGAATTGATTCTTCGGACACTTGAAGCTCTCTCCATTATGGATGATTATTCACAAGAAATATGTTTAAATAAGGAGCTCTTGCAACTTCTAAAAGAGCTGATTGAACTTCCCGATAAATTCGAGGTATGCTGTACTTGCCAAAGCTTTTCATGTAACTTCTGCTTAATTATTCATGTTCCTTGTAGCATATAAATTCATGCAAATTTGATGTATCTTTCTATTGTTGTTAGCAGACAATATAGTAAAATGTTCTATTGCTTAGAAGAAACAAGTCATCCATTCGGACCCGTGGGCAATTATTTAGATTATTAGGTTCAGCTACTTGGACTATTCGCATTTGAAACCAAAATGGGTCTAAGTTATTCTGTCTGTACAAATACAAATATTGGCTACAATCTGCAAAATGCCTTTTGAAAATCTCTATGCACCCTTATCCTTATGTTCTTTAACAAAAGCATGAATTATATGCTCCAACGCTTGGAAATAAATTCCATCTATGTTTTGTAATTTTACTAAGTAAACATTAATTCAATTTGTTTTTATGAGCTCTCACTATTTGTTTTTCATAATAAAGAAGTTATAGACTAATTCATAAGTTTATAGGTTCCATTCAATTGGAATATATCTTCTGGTGCAAATGGTTTCTCCTTTTTGAATCCTAGGGAAATTACATCACAAATACTATGTTTCAGTATGAATGAGAATATAAATTGCTGCAAGCATTATTAAGGCAATAGTGCAACTTTATTGCCAAATAGGATTGTGCTAGAAAACCTTTCTGTTTTCTTTTTACAATCTCTAAACTGAAACTGTAATCTTCCTGCAGGTTGCAAGCTCTTGTGTAACAGGTGCAGTGTTGATAGCAAATATTCTCACTGATGCAACCAATTTAGCTTCTCAGTTATCACAAGGTAAATCTATTCATAATTCTTGGTAGCAAACTTTTTTGTTATATTTATGCTACTTACTGCTTTGCCATCATAAATAATCAGAATCAATTATTAACAATTTGGTTCGTGTTAGATCTGAATTTTTTGCAGGGTCTGTTTGATGTGTTCCCACTTACTCCTGACGACATGGAAGCACAAAGTGCAAGTTGGAGTATTATTGCGAGATTATTAACGCTTCTTCAGGAAAGTGAGATGAGCCCATCAATCTTTCATTTTCTTGTCTCAATTCTGGCAAGCAAAGTGGATCTGATTGAAGACGAACTCCTTGTCCGCCCGTTGGATTGTGGAGAACATAGGACTTCTGATACTTCTGTCACAAAAGAAGATGCTAGACTTGTTGCTGTATCCTTCCATGCATGATACTCCTAGTACTTTATTGGCTAATGAGGGGGACATTGACATTGACTTGGTTTTGACAAATATTTGAATTTCGTATTTAGAATTATTCTCACATCTGCTTGTTTCCGTCACTTACTTAATAGATAAAAATAATTTCCTGTATTTTGACCCGATGGAAATTCTCAGATGATACGGTAAAGAACACATCTTCCATAGAAGATTACTACATCAATGAAGAAGATGTTGATAAATTGTTGGATCTCTGTTGCAAAGCTTCCAGGTAGGGAAAACTAATCTCTTGTCTCACATATATCAATGTCAGTATAGCCTATTGCCGCCATGTTGGATACTTTTTATGTGTATATGCATGTGTAAATTCTCTGATACATTCTGATTACTCTTTTGTCCTCTGACGCTCATAAAGCATGATTTTTCCTAATGGTGTTTGGGCATGTTGGTGTATTTTGTTTACCTTTTTATTTCCTACATTAAATGGAGTTCCTTACCACCATTCAGTACTTCTATTGTCCTGCTGCACCTATGCTCTTAAATTTATTTGATTCTTGTTGGGTTTCTTTTTGTACAGTTGTTTGTAGGTCAAATACAAGGGCGACTACTGGCCAGATGATATACCTAAAATAAATAATTTATTCCAGAAAGTAGGAGCAACATCCACTATCAAATGATTAGTGGGCCTACGAGTGCTTAAAGGTTGCTCATTTTTCTATCAAATCAAAAAAATTTACTTAAGTGGAAATCTCAAAGTAAAGTTTACATCCCATTTCTGTTGATTATAGCCATGGTGGTAAAGTCCATTTTGTGAGCCGGAGCCAGAGGCAGAAACAGAAACAAAGTTATCTATACAAAATACGTAGAATTATTTCAATTCGCAAGCGGAAGGGTGAAAAAAGGTTATCTAGGCGAAGGCTAATCTCTTTTGCCAGTGTGTTGCTTCTATTTGTTTCTGTTCTTGTTGCTTTCTTATTTTCTTTCCTGAATCTGATCCTTGTGAACTTGTTAGGGAATAAGCATTTTGCTACCATTTTTATTTATTTCGAGATTAATTCCTGCTGAATTAGCATGTGGTTCTTATAGAGCAATTTTTTTGCTTCCATATAGATCTGATGCAGGTTAATGGCTGTTATGCTGCCATGTGTTGTGGATGGATGTGTTGCTCAGGTTGAAATGAGCAGCTCACCATTAGCCATCTGAAATGAGGATAATGAAGTATATTACTTAGTTTCTGTATCTAATGAGACAATGACGCTCTCATTGTAGTGAAGCTGTGAAAAGCTTATTCCTCTGTGCTTCTTAGCTATTATTTGATCTCCAAGCTGCATGCAAAAATTGAGTACTTTGGGTTGGGTTGTGTGTGGTGGTAGAACAAGTTTTTTGTAGAGTAAAAAGATCGCATTTTGAAGAAAGTCCCAACTTTCAGAACCTTATCTCATGGTTTGGGTTTCATTCTGGAAGGAGATATTTTATATTGTAAGTACCAAATGAGTACTTGTTTGTTTTATTAATAGGGTGAAAATACAATTTTATATTAATTAGTATCATTGTCTATAAATATAATGTAAAAAGATATAGATGTATATATATTCACTGAATAATTGTGTTTATTTTCAAAAATAAGAAGAGATATACGTCGAAACAAGAAAAATTGCACTTTTAGACCCATTGTCGGGTATTCTCTGCTTCTGGTTCTAAATTGATCGAGCTAGATTATGGACAATTTTCAAAAATTTGAACACAGTTCACTATGCCAATTTTCATTAGTTTTTTTACGGAAAACGTTGCCAGCAATACACACGATTGTTTATCTCGTCAGGTTATTATTTTAGAACTAAAACTAAAAAACCCTATATTATGGGACCAAAAGTCCGAGTTCCCTTAAAGCCTCTTTTTCTTGAAAACCCTTTTTCTTTTAAAAGCTTCTTGCAGAACAACATGCTACAACGAAGTTTGAGCACATTTGGGGCAGAGCATTTATTCCTGCAATGCACTAAATGGACAATCTTCCATGCTTGCTGCCATCCGATGTGCATCTACAAAGCTATTTGTTGGAGGGTTCTCCAATGAAACTAATTACTAGTCTTTAAGAGAAACATTTTTCAGCTTTGATGATGATGTTGATTTAAGAGTTGTTACCGACAAATACTTGGGAAGGTTAACAGAATTCGAGTTTGTCACCAAATATTTTATTGTGACGCAGCATAATCCTCGTAGGTTGCAGCAATCACCACCTTCTTTCACCACCATCACTGTTATTTAGGTGCACGTTCCAATTAGTTAAGCTCCATTCTAACTTTTTAATGTGCGTTTTTCACTCGACTCATATTCACACTCCAGAACAGTAGTGAAAAACTCTTCTGTTTGAAAAACGGTAGGGAAAATGACCTTCAGAACATAAACAATCGGGATGTAAATTTCTGACATTATATTCAAGTTCATCATTAATCAATTGAAAAGTAATACTACTTGAAATTAATCTTAATATGTAATTACATAAATATGAGGGTGAATTGCATTTACATCCTCTCATGTTTGGCCTAATTGATAAAAATCCTCATCATTTTGAAAATTACATTTACTCTCTTGACATTTGTTGCCATTCAACATTTAACCCCGTTGTTAGTTGCGGTTGGGATTTTGATCTGGCGCCATTAGAAGATATAGGTGAAATTTCAAAATGCCCTCATTATAACCGACCCCTTTTTTGACTAAGTTTGACTTTTTTTTGGATGAAAATACCTTTAAAGGTGATATTGTAAGATATTCAAATATGAGAGAGGTTTATTTGTAATTAATATTTTTTTAGGACTAAAACATACTTAATTACTTAGCATTTTAAGTTACATACTAAATAATATTAAATAATTAATTAAATATATTTATTGATTAATAAATAAATAAATAATTTTAAAAAAGGATAAGCAAAAATTTATTCTTTAAAATTTATTTGTAATTAATATTTTTTAGAATTAAAATATAATTAATTAATTAATTAGCATTTTAAATTACATACTTAATAATATTAAATAACAAATATTTAAAATAATTAATTAGATATATTTATTAATTAAAAAATAAATAATAAAAATTATAAAAAAAGATAAATAAAAAATGTATTAAAAATTTATTCTTTGATTTTAAAAAAATTACTTTAAAATTTATTAAAAAATAAAGAAAAAGACACAAGCACCCCCTCCCCACCTGACCCCCCCAACCATGGTTATTGGTCGCGTAGCTGTTGTAGGCCTCGCCAATGGCTGACCATCGTAGTGGAAAGCTAGCGATGCCTTGTCAAGTGCTCGACGGCCATGGCCAGGCAACATCTTGCGGTGGGGATAGGGATGGGGGTGAGGATTGGGCGCGGTGGTTGTTGTATTTTATATATAGATATGTATATATACATAAACATATATATATTTATTGTTTACTTATATATATGATATATATGTACCCTTGTATTATGTATTTATTATATATATTTATATATATATATATCTGCGCACCTTTATTTTATAGTAAAATAATGATTTAAAGTTTTATTTTCATTTACTTGTTTTATCTTTTAAATAATAAATGAATTTAATTTAAATTATTAAAATAATCCAATTTTAAAATTATTAAAATTATGTTGTATAAGATAATATATTTAATTTTTATTTTTTATTTTTACTTATTTTATATTTTTATTACTAATATTTAATAAATTATTTTATATATGCTTATTATTTTATCATTATTAGATATGTAACTCAAAATTAATAAAAATATTATTTAAGATTATAAATTTAAATTTTAAAAAAATTGAAGGTGAGAAAAATATATCAAATAAAACCTCACGAATTCAAAAATATTACAAATAGATCCAAGAGTATTTTTGTCTTTTGATATTTCTATTAATTCTTTTATTTTTTCTTATTTTTTAATTTGTAATGAGAGGGCACTGTTATCTTTTCAAACTTTTGTTTGCATTACATCTAGATTTCAAACTTTAGGTGGGTATATATAATTTTTAAAATAAGGAATGTGTGTGTGTGTGTGTGTGTGTGTTTATTAAGCCAATCCTCAAGAGGTTTGGTGATGAATTAAAAGAGCCTTATCCAATGTCAGCAAAAAAGTTTGATTGGACAACATATGTTTGGCGATAGTCAAACACATCAAATGCGACACATTAAACCCTAACTGAATTATGTGCTTTTCTTTGTCTTACATGTAACATAGTGAGCAAGTTAAGGTCAATTTTAGGACATGGTGCAATAATAGAAAGTAAACAATTGTTTCGCATGTTGTGTTTTCCGAAGTAGTGCCCATTCCTATTGGGAACATGTAACCATAAATTTCGACATATATATATTTATAATTTGTTTTTTTTTCTTTATTAGAGGGATTCTTTTCTCGCTAGATTTAAATTTTGAATTGTGTCGAGAAATTTAATTGGAACTGAAATCATAAGTATGATAGAGTCGTCTGGGATTTACCAACAAAACCCAATTTAAAAATAGATGGTTAAAAATGTGGAGGATAAATGTAGTAAAAATATGTTGCATAATTGAAAAGTGTATAAATAAGCTTTATTTAGAATAATGTCACTCGACAATACATGTTGTCCACGTATCTGTATCCAAACCCATTGAATTTATTAGAATCAAAAGGGAGATATGGATTCCCTTTCACATGGTTATTTATTCATATCAGGTATTTTAAGAATACCACATCAATTAAGTTAAAATATAAAATAAAATTTATTAAAATATATATATATATATACGTACATATAGTTAGGGCTATCAACATGTTGAATTTGGACCCGATCAATCATATCCAAATTTGAATAAAATTATCAAAATTTATATCTGAAACCCACCCGATATCCTATAAGATTTTTGTTAGTCAGTATCATATCTAAATTCAATGGATATTTGAAATATGATAAAAAAAAAGGACCTAATTTAATATTTTTCTCCCCTTTTGGATTGTATAAAAATATTGTATTTATAAAGTAAATTTACATCAAATTTGAATTTTTAATAATTTTTTATTATATATTAGTCCAAAAGTTAAATATTTGAACACTTAACCCCTATTTCACATTATATTAATATATATGAGAACTAGTATACATTATTATATTCGGCAATTTATCAGTATCCTTCTTATTTTTTAAACCAAAAACTCAATATTAATAATATAATATATATACGTTAATATAGATATTAAGTCAATATAATATATAGATTTCATTTTAAAATCTTTAATAATATTATATATAAGAATATTAATTTAACAAAAAATTATTAAAATTTGGATTTGAATCTTTAACGGATCGAATTATTTAATTCTGTATCCAATCTACTTATTTCGAATTAAGAATATTTATAATCAAATCTAATTCATTGGATATTTTAATCGAATAAAAATTTTAAAATTCAAATCGAATTCAAGTCAAATTCGGATTAAATTTCGATCCATTAACATCCCCACATACACTCTCTTAAAACATTAGGCTTGCCATAAATCATGCCCAATTTGTTAGGGCCTGGTTCATACAAATGCCATCCCCAAAGCCTGGATGGGCCACCCACCAACAAGATATCATCGACGAGCGCATTGCCATCTATGCAAAGGTCCCAATAGGTTTGTCGAGGTACAACGGCTCAACTGACCCCAACGAGCACCTCATATAGTTTGAGAACATAATGCAGTTACGTGGGTACAATGAATATATCCATGCCAAGATGTTGGTGACCACCTTCCAAGACATTGTCCTAGATTGGTTTGTGAAGCTTGAACCGTTATCGATTTATTCTTATGACCAGTTATGCGATAAGTTTTTATACCAATTTGCCAGCAAAAGAAAGGCGAAACTCCCCCATACTCATCTCCACACTATTAAGCAGGGTGAGGGGGAGTCCTTTCATGATTTCTTCATTAGATTCAACACGAAGGTCCTCAAAATAGATAACCCCAGGATTGAGTTCTTGATCAACGTATTATTCCTGGGGCTCAAACATAAGGAGTGCGCTAATACATTGGTATGGGAACGTCCCAGGTCGATGGAAGAGCTGCTCGACCTAATCGAAAGGTACATGACCTAGGAGAAAATGAACAGGCTCAAGTTTGGATCCTCTAAAGTCAAAAAAGAAGAGGAAATAAAGAGAAGACCAAAAACACAAGGAGCACGGTCGATCTCCCATCAAGCGTTTCCATGACTATACACCATTGAACATTTCGAGGAAGGAGGTTCTTTATGCCATTCAGCATGATAACCTCCTTAAGAAGCCCAGAAAGTTGACGGAG
>JACGDI010001350.1:49119-70258 GCA_014898725.1 Jacaranda copaia
GAGAAATCGACCCTAACATCATTATGCACCGCCTCAATACAGACCCTTTATACAAATTGGTCAGATAAAAGACGAGGACGTTCAATGCCGAGAGGACGTAAATTATTGAGGAGGAGGTCAAAAAATTCTTAGATGCAGAATATATTGTAGAAATTCAGTATCCCTCTTGGCTTTATAATATTGTCCTAGTCCCAAAAAATGAGGAACAATGATGAATGTGTAATAATTATACTGATTTAAATAAAGCATGCCCTAAGGATCCTTACCCCCTGCCTCAAATAGATTTACTAGTTGATTCAACTACTGAGTTTGAGTTATTGAGCATGATGGATGTATTCCAAGGCTATCATAAGATCTTCATGGCTTCTGAGGATAGGGATAAAATCTCTTTTGTTGTTCATAATGGGTTATACTGCTTCCTGGTTATGCCTTTTGGATTGAAAAATACGGGGCAACTTATCAACAGCTCGTCAACTTTATATCAAAGACGAGATTGAAAAATCGATGAAAGCTTACGTCGATGATATGATAGTAAAGACGAAAAAAGTCCAAGACCACTTGATCGACCTTAGTCATACTTCTATTTTAACACTTTTAAGGGCCACCCACCAACAAGCCCACGACAAAAAGTGAGAGTTGTATATTAATTCTACAATTATTTTTGGTGTGTAAATTTGCTACATCGCTCTTTTGCTTAAAAAAAATAAAAATAAAATATTCCTGGTTGTTATGATCACCACACTGTTTATTTCCAATAAACTTTGCATTATACGTACAAAGTGCGGAAAATCCTACCCACGCTCTTTGAAACTAACATTTGCCTACGCATTGTCATGTAAGAACATTTTTCGTGAAATTATTGTATAGTTTAAAATAGTTGATGCCCAAATTCAGAGAGAGAGAGAGAGAGAGAGAGAGAGAGAGAGTATTGAGAGATAATGCTCAAGCCTAAACTAAGAAACCCACAAATTAACCAAAAGAAACTACGGCAATGCTTGGTTATGTGTTTTTTATTTTTATTTTTGTGATTTTAATATGTGCAGTGGGAGAATGAATGTTAAAGGTGGGGTTGGAGAATATGAAAGTTATATTGGGGAATGTAATGAATTTTTTGTTATGTTTTGGAGAATAGTTAAAAATTTGTTTTATGAAGTTTTGGTATGTTTATTTATATTTTGGATGAGACCTTTTTTTTCTAACTGTAATAGTTAAATTAATATTTTTTTGTTGAATTTTTTAAATGAAAATGGAATTGGGTATTTTTTTTCATTGTAATAATAATAAAATATACATAATATATATGATATATATTGAAAAATTGAAAAGTTTTGAGGATAATAAAAAATAGGAGAATGTATTAAAAAAAAACTATTTTAACATTTTAAAGGAAAAATAAATATGTATTTATTATATTTCTCCAAAACAAATTATTTTGAAAACCACATATTTGAAATAAGTAAATCCAAAGCCACAATGACAAATGCAGGCCTAAAATTTGACAAGTTTGGCCAATCACGATATAAACACCTCAAACAATGATTGTTTGTGCTAACATTTTAAAATCAAATAGAATTGATCATGTTATACAATAACATAATGAATTTATTACGATTGTTTATGAGATTAATCTTAATTAGTCCTTGAGTCCAATATAAAAGTGCTTGAGATTCATTTAAAATCAAAGAAGTCAATTTCGATCATCGGATAAACATAGCAAAAATGTTCGAAACACAAATTACTAGAAATTTAAAAATTAGGGAGGTCATGTTAATCAGAAAATATAATTATTAATATTTTATAAGATTCAAAATTTTATTTTATTCAAACATTTCAATAATTTATTTTTAAAATAAATTTTAAAAATGTTTTATAAAATATTTTAAATAGATACAGAGAAACACTCTCTAAATCATGGATGGACCAAGTATGATTGATGAAAAAAGTCATATAATCTTTGGATGCACATGAACCCATTGCAAATTCTATTTGCCATTGCACCACTAGCTTTACTATTTTTAGTTGTGTGGCCATGAATTTTCCACAAGCAAATCCGGGCGCGCCAATCGACGTGACATAAGGGACAAGGAGGCAAGACACGCGCTTTGATGTGTCTTCTTCTAGACTGGATTGTGGGTTTTACTCTCTCGGCCTCTTTGGTAGGATTCGTGCTCCGCGTCGGTGGCCAGGCATGAGGCCAGCCCTCACAATTAGTAGTATTAACTGTTATGAAAACAAAACGTGGGGCAGGGCCTCTTTTATTTGCCGGAAATTAGAAGTTTTAGGGAATATTTGGTCATATTTTATGTTATAATATATATATATATATATATTAGTTTGTAATTTGAGTTTAAATATAAATGTGTGTGTCCCACATCGAAAAAGTATGAAAATCTTATCTATTTTATAAAGAAAAATAGATTTAAAAGTTTAAATTAAGATTTTGAGGGAAAATATAGAGTGAAGCCAAAAAATATATTATTATGTATTTAAATTAAATTCACTTAGCACTTGGCATTTGACATGTGTTTAGGAAAATATTTTTTTTTTTTGCAGAAATTTAATTACAGATTCTTCTGAAAAATTGTGATTTTTCAAACATGTATTAAAAGTTTTATATTCTCAAGAAATAGTTATATTTATATTGTTATAACTATTGAAAATTATTACAATACTTCAAAAATGATATCTTCTATCTTTTGTTGTTATAAATATAACTTAATAGAAATGCCAGAAAAATATACAACTCCCAAAAAAGTCTTTCTTTCTCTACTAAAATTTCCTCATATACTTAAAAGTTTTCTAAAGATTATTGAGAGAAATTTTTGAAGTTGTTATTTGCAGATTTCGGATGATTTTATTGTATCATATAATTGAATTGCCATTTCAGCCTAATAGCAAACTCATAGTAGGGACAACAATCACTTCAAAAAAAGTGTATTCACGCCTCAAGCCACATAATTTAACATCTTATTTTTGCCAAATTCTTAAATTTCCTATCAATTTATGGTGTTTTAATTTATATGTTTTAAAACAATAAATTTTGAGAATAAAATTAGAGAATGTGATAGTATGATTTAAGAATGTGGTGTATATTTTGGAAAAAAATAGAAAATATTTGTAGAATATTTATATGTTTGGTTATATTTTGAAAAAATATTTTTTTGTTGTTGATGTCAAATCAATTACTTTTTCGTTTGACAAATGTGGGGAAATTTGAATTAAATATTATTTGTTATATATATGTAAAATATAAAAATATATATCGAGAAATATATTTATGTATATGTAATGAGAAAAAAGAATATAAAAAGTTTGGAGTATTTTTTCAAAGTAATGTTCTAATAAAGAATAATTCCCAAACTACCACTCTTTTAAAATTATTGTTCATATTATTATTTTTTTATTGCCACATATATGATATATTTTCATGTCAGCAAAAATTGATTAGTTGAAATTCATATTTCTTTTTTATTATTTCAAAGGATAACCAAAATTTATTAATTGAAATTTATTGGAGTTGTTTGGAATTATTTTCCATATTATTATTTTTTATTGCCACACGTATTTTCATGTAAGCAAAAATTTATTTGTTGGAATTCATATTTGTTTTTCTTATTTCATAGGACAACCAAATTTTATTAATCGAAATTTATTGAAGTTGGGATTCACCTCTTCCCTAAAGAGAGGGAGAGAGAATAAGAGACATGAGTGAAACACTCGTGTCTTCACCTCATTTTTTTCTTCTTTATTAAGAAGATAGTAATCATATTAATTAGAGTACATAATCTTATTCAAAAGCTTGTAAATACATTTAAACAAATAAGACCATATATTTGGGCAAAAATCTACAAATAGATTCTGGAAGTAAATACATGAAATAAGAGTAAAAAATAATCAAAAAATAAGTCTTAAAAATAAATCGCACAGTAAAAAAAAATCACGCACTATATGTGCTAAAAAATAATATTAGACAATAAAAGCTAATATCTCAACAATTTATTTTATTAACTACATAAATCCAACAAATGAAACAAAATTAAGAATTGTAAAAGATTAATTTGCGGCATCAATAAAATTTTATTTTTAGAAACTCCTATTATGATTTTATGATACTCTAAAAGGCAGAAAGCAAAAAATTAATAATTGGCTCTTACTTTGACAGTATTGAGACATGTGAATCAAGGATGAAAATGATAACTAAATTTATTTGCTACTTTTGAGTTTAGAAGGTGGTTAAATTTCATAAAAAAAATAGAAAAAAAAAGTTCCAATGAGTAAAATTCTAGTAGTGCTTTTGAATAAGAAAAAGTAAAAAATTACAACTAATAAGTTTTTACTTACATGAGATACAAGTCGTAACAAGATTAATACGGGAAATAGTTTTGAAAGAATGAAGTTTTGGAATTATTTTTTATTAAAATAGATAATTTTTTTTAAATAAATTTAGAGGAAGACTCTCTAAATCATGGATGGACTAAGTATGATTAATGTAAAAATTCATAAAATCTTCGGATACATATGAACCCATTGCAAATTCTATTTGCCAGTGCAACATAATCCTTACTGTTTTCGGTTGTGTGACCAGGAATTCTCCTCAAGCCAACACGCGCGTTGATATGCGCGTAGTTTGTCTTCTACTGTACTAGATTTTGGGTTTTACTCTTTCGGCCTTTTTGGTAGGACTTGTCGGTGGCCCGGTACGAGGCCGTCTCTCATAATTAGCGGTACCATGACAACAAAACGTGTGGCTCCTTTATTTGGCATGAAATTGAAAATTCTAGGAAATATTTGGTTGTATTCTGTGATGTTTTAATTTGTATCTTTTGAAAAAATAAATTTTGTGAATAAAATAAAAATATGTGATAATGAGATTGAAGAGTGTGGTGTACTTTTGTTTGTATTTTAAAAAAAGGATAGAAAATATTTTGAGGAGTATTTATATGTATAATTATATTTTGGAGGAATATTTTTTATTATTATATCAAATTAAATTGCTTTTTGTCTAGTAAGTGATGAGAAATTTGAATTAAATATTATTTATATGTACACATAATATAAAAATATATATTTAGAAATATACGTATGTATATATAATGAGAAAAAAGAACATAAAAAGTTTAAGGAATTTCTAATAAAAAGATTGATATTTTGGGGGTATTTTGGAAAGTTAGTATTTTTTATTTTGGAAGCAAAATATGTGTAATATTTAGAAATATTTTGGGGGAAATGCTTTTCCCAAAACATATCCAAACACTCTCTTATTTTACAGTATCGAATTATATTATTTTTTATAAAATGTAAAATGTAGTTTTATTATTTTTTTAATGTAATTTTTAAATTTGATATATATATAAATATATGTATATATGTTATAATTTTACATAAATCTGAAAAGACAATCGACTTTACTAGCCATTCTCCCTTGATCCCTTTCTTTACACTCTCAATTTGTCGCTTCCTCGCTACTTTATAGATTCCAAACTTGCGGACCAGATTATTCCATAAAATTTAAATTCGTACTATATTTTTAAAAAAATATATAATGGGAATAATGTCTAAGATTTAAAATCTCCACAATATTTAGAGAGTATTTGAGTGAGTTCATAAGCTTATCAAAATATTTTATAAGATGCATAAAAATTTATAAAATATAAAAAAATATTTGATAAATTTTAAAAAAAAGAGATTATAAGCTCTAAATATTTTATTTTAGAAAACTCTTTTTAAAAAAAATAAGAAATGCTTAACTTATTTTGAAAATCTTAACAAGCTAGCTTAATTTTTATCATATTAATTACAAAAATATCATTACTAACATCTTACAAGTTTCAACATATTATTTTATCAAGACACTTTAAGAACTTATTTTTAAAAAAAAATCTAACATCTTATAAGCTCAAAAAATATCTTATAAAATATATGAGCATAAAAGACTTCTTAAATAAAATTAGCCAAACATTCTCTTAATTAATTTTTAAAAACATTAATGCGATAAAAAAAATTGTTTAAAAATTGAATAGTTTGACTTCGCACTTTAAGAAACTGCTGAATAATTTCTTAACAAACTTTGGCACATTCCTCCCTTTCTAAATATTCTAAGATCGGTGCGTGGAGATTATTGAATTGGGCATGGGGCAATTATTTATGTTGCCAAACTCTCCTTAGTTGTTGCCAGCTGGAGATTCAGCAATGGGCTCCAAATAATATTGATAGTTATGTGTATCTGTTTAGATTTATATTAGATAGGCCTATTTTTATAAATTTTTATGTTAACTATAGTGTACTGTGTTAAATAATCATTAATTATATTTAATTAATTTTTCAATTTGACATGTCATGTAAGATACGATGTAACTAAGTTCTCTTATTAAATGAAATAAAACTTTTGCATTAATTTATAGTAAAATCATGCAATGCAATGTGTTCCACAAGTAAGATAACGAAAGATGTTCTAAATAACAATTAATTCGATACCGTCTTAGATTAATTGTTTTGCCCCTGTTTGATTTTATTTTTAATATTTTGAAAAAAATGAATTTTGAGGGTGGGTTAAGGGCTAAATAATGTTTGATTTTAACTGAAAATTGAGTTGAGATTTTTATGTGGTAGAATGGCATCTTTTATTTTATTTTTAGAATAACATGAATTGGAAGAAATATTGTTTTCTTCTGTTTTTGTCTTGGAATGACAATCATTGTACTATAAATGTTAAAAGTGATTTGCTTTTTTGTAGTTGGTATGGTGAAAATATAATTTTATATTAGTATTTATATATATATATATATATATGTATGATTATAATATGAAAAGAAATATGTGTCTATATATGTAAAACAATAACAAACACATAATTCATTCAGATTTAAATATTCAATCTCATATGTATAATAATGAGGACGGTGACATTCGACCAAATATTAATTGACCATTAATGCAGAAAGATATATATATATATATATATATATAATGCCATTATGATGTTTGTTATAAAATTATAAGAAAAATATTTTGAATATTTTTTAAAAATAAGACAAATTATGTCCTATTTTGTTTCCATCACATGAAAAATATTGCAGAGAATAAAACCATTCGATTGCCCTAATTATTCTATTATTTCAGAGATGTGCAAGTTTATGTAACTTAGGGTACATTTGGTTTTATTTTCAAACCCTATTTTTATATTTTTTACCATTTAAGAATTGAAACACATCATTTTATACATATTTTTACCCAACATATTTTTATTTTCATTATCAAACCACATTTCAATTAACATATATGTTTCCTCCTAATAATCTATATATATTTCTCTTTCTATTATTATTATTTTTATCTTTCACCAACTATAACTTATTAAACTCAATATAATTATTATTTTTCTGACAATCGATCTAAACACAAATTCATTTTTATTAACTATCTCCTTAAAGTTTGAAAATAATGAAAATGGAAAATAAGAATGAAAATAAAACCAAACGAGGCCATTAGGCAAATTGTATGACGTGTGGACTTGGTTTGCATATTGCATTAAGATATGAGATCCACGTGCGAATGAAAGATGGACAGCTCATTGGTCTGTAGCCCCAATCCCACTCACATGCAGCTGTTGCACTCAAATCAGTGATCTAAGCGACGCCTCGTAAATGTCCTTTGAAAACATATATTATATTATTGGTGTAACATTTTTTTTAAATTTATTGGTGCAACATATATTTACACATGTAATAATGTTTGATTAACATTGTCCTAACACCTTCGCGCGTGAGGTTTAGCAATAGAAATTTAAGATTGATTTATTTATATTTTTTCATAATAATTTTAAGTTGACAAATATACTCCAATAAATATTCACATTTTTCAATAATATATTATAGAATATAATTTTCAATTTTTTAAATACATTTATTTATATTTTCATGGCCTAGTAAAAGAAGAAAAACTAAAATAAATGAAAAAATACAAAAAAAAATTATAGAAACTATTAGGGAAGAAAAAATATAATTACTTAGCAGTTATGGAAAGTAAAAAATAATTATAAGGGTATTTTAAGAAATCTACCGAAAAATATATTAAAAGTGGTTTGGTGCTTTATGTAGTATAGATATATACATTAATGATTACAACTAGCTATATAAATATAAATATCTAGTATAAAAAAAATTCAATTTTACTCCACTTATGGGATGAAATTTTTGATTTATGTAACTTCTAATGTTAAGTCTAATTTAAAAACACTCTTAAACAACTAATTTATTCTTAAAATATTCTCTAACAACTCTCAAATATAAACAAACAAATATTATTTTTGTTCGACTCAATACTCAAAATATTTTTCATAAAACATCCAAAACACAACCAAATAAACCTTAACAAACTCTAAGTGTATTTTTGTGCAGTAAAAGAAATGTATAATTACAATTGAACTTTTTTGTAAAAAAAAAAAAGAATGTATTTTGCAAAAATAAAGACTCAGAAAATACTTATTGTATTTAGCTTCGTTACAAGGAATACAAATAAAGTTAAAATATTTAATTTTATCTTAGAGGATTTGGGGGATTGTTTGTTATTTGATCGATTGGCATTGCCTTCTCACTTATGTGTGTAAGGTTTGATGTTTGAATTATGATGAATTTTTAATGTATATGTATGCATAAATAAAAGAAATTACTGAAGAATTTTGGAATATGCATTTATAAATATGTAAAAATAAAAGCTTGTTCGTTTGAAAAATTTTCTATTATAAATAATATTTTACATAATTTTCTCAATAGTATCATACTCATATTTTAATTAATATAATAATTCAAATATATGTAAAAATAAATATTAAATGTATAATAAAAATATACATATTGATATGGGATAACTTAATAGGCCCAATATCAAGTTTTAGGCCAGAGCGCCTATTAACAATTTTCTGGTCGACTTTACTTGACAGGGATTCATGGTCAACCAATTAGGTCTGGTCAACCTGTGTTGACCTTAGGACCCACTCTAGCGCTGATTTGGATCTTCGCCGCATTTATTAGTCTGACAAGCAACATGCCTCCGCATTAATGGCGCATGACTACCGCATTAATGGCGCATGACTACCGGTACAGTTGCTGCCAGCAACCCTGCTACCAACTCTGTCAACTCTGCCACCACCTTTGGCAGAAAGACGCTTCTAGAGGTACTGTTTACCCTAAAAAAATAGGAGATTTAGCCACTTGGAACAATACCGAAATCTGGATATGGGATGATCATAATCTCCTGGCAAGGGCAAAGTCAGTATACCTAATACGGGCACCATGGACAAATCATGCCTGGAGAAGGCTATAAGTACTTCATATTCAACCACACTCAAGGTAATGCCAAATATGTTATAAACCCTCTATACTCTCAGTTTTCTGTTTGATTACTATATCTCGACCAGAACTAACTTGAGCATCGGAGTGCTTTAATCGGGGGCACCTCGACTAGTTTAACGTGTGTTGTGGTTGTAGACATCAGATCTCGAGAAAAATATAGCTTTGACCTCCTCGATCGAATTCACCCTAAGCACTATCCTTTCACTATAAGCGACTTTCAGCCATATCACATATAAGTATGATAATTGTAGTTTTTAAATATATTTTAAACATATGTTTTACTTTCAAAAATGAAAATATTCCCCAAAAAATCTCCGACACACCCCAAATGAATGGAAAAAAAAAAAAAAAAATCCTATCCTCCGTCCAATCACTGATCAGTGATCATCCACACAGCGAGTATGAATAAATCAATATGTGGGCGAGTAGAAATAACACGCCTTGAAAATGAAATCAGCAGGGCCACAGAGTCAGGGAACCTCTCCTCCCTCCTTTTTTCCCCAGCTTTAAATACATCCACTCTCTGCCTCTCAGGTCTCAGTTCTCTCATTCACAATTACGCATTTTAACATTTCCAAAATTTCCTTCAAAATTCACACGCAAATAGCAGATTCTCTCTTCCGTAGAAAGAGAAGAAAGCAGAAGAACGAGAACGTCCGATAAGACAGCATCAGACATGGCGAGTGGAAGAGTAGATCTGGACGGAAATCCGATAAAGCCGATAACTATTTGCATGATAGGGGCCGGAGGTTTCATCGGCTCGCATCTCTGCGAGAAGTTGATGCAGGAGACGCCGCACAAGGTGCTGGCGGTGGATGTTTACAATGACAAGATCAGGCACCTTCTTGAGCCTTCTTCGCTGCCGTGGGCTGATCGCATCCAGTTCCATCGACTTAACATCAAGAACGATTCTCGACTCGAAGGCCTTATCCGCATGGCAGATCTTGTAATGTTCCTTTCTCTTCTTGCCCTGGTTTCTGCATTTTGGTTAGTTTCGTTGGAAATTGGTTTGGGTTGTGGTTATTGGCTTGGGATCTGGATTTTTTTCTTTGAGTGTTTTCGTTGTTTCTTTTTCTCGAGTTTTTCCGTTACTCGGCATTGCCGTAGCTTTCGAATTCATAACTATCATTTTATGAGTTTTGAAGGTTTTACAAAAATCATAATTGAATTTTCAACTTCCACATTTACTTCTTTATTAGTCCTTAATTTGAAGTTTGTTTAGATGTTGACGAAGTTTTTAATCTCTTTGTTGGATCCAAACTTGGCATTCATTGCAGCCTAGGTTGCTATTTTTGCTATATGGAGATGTCTTCTGCAATATGCGTCCTATTTCTTTTCTTGAATTTTATGTATCAGCTCCATTTTTTGTGATTCTATATTAATCTCCTGAGCTGTTGCTTACTGGAATTATAATTATATCTTGCTGTGGTAGTAACGCTGTGGTTCTATGCTCTTTAGTTACATTATCCATTAGATTTTTGACATGGACTGTTCTTGCTGTCTTAGACCATAAATCTGGCGGCCATATGCACTCCAGCAGATTATAACACACGTCCTCTCGACACAATCTACAGCAATTTCATTGATGCTCTCCCAGTGGTAAGTGTGTTGATTTACCTTGTTGCACGTTTTATATCTTTGGTTGGTCTACTTGTAAGATTTGATATAATTTACTTGCTGATTGATTTTGAATTTGATTTGTCATTTAGGTTAAATACTGTTCAGAAAATGGCAAGCGCCTCATACATTTTTCCACTTGTGAAGTTTATGGGAAAACGATTGGTAGTTTTCTACCCAAAGATAGCCCATTGCGGCAGGTGCGTCTATGCATTTCTTTCCCATTACTATCTAGACTGGATATGTAGAAGAAGGGGGGCGGGGGCTGTACTTTTCTTAATGTGATGCGGCTTTTTATGCTTGAAGCTTTTTTAATATTTCTTATGTTGAGTGTTTCATTTGACTGCTGTGATGTGATGGACCGATAGAGAAAGAAATTGTGTTGTGCTGTATGGTTTTCCGTGTGTCCCTGGAAGTGATCTTTTGATTGATCCCCCCCCCTCCCCCTCTTTCCATAACTATGTTTTCTCTTGGTAAAATTCTTTTGGCATTTGCTTATACAATACCTAACTTGAATTGTTGGAATAGATCTACCTAATCTGGAGTTTTGCCATTCTCAAAACCAAATATTTTGCCCCCATCTATACGACGTGTCTGAATCTAGATGATCGATCATAATGGAATTGCCTCTGCAAGTGATTCCTGCCTACAACTCTAGTTTGATTAGTTGATGTTCACCTTCCTTTTTGGATTAGAAAAGGTTCAGCGTCCTACAATTTCCGAGGATTGTGTTATTTAAACAATTAAAGAATGCACATCCTTTTGGTTATTTAGAAATGTAACCCTCCAAAGTTTTCTTATTACTTAGAGCAGTTATGATGTTTTCTCATAAATGATTGAAGAAATCAATTCAATAGGTTTAGAAACTGAAATGCTAATGCATTACAATAACTTGTCTGATATGTCTTTTCATCAAGGGTCAGACATCAGAAAGATTGAATAGGATTTGTAATTAATAGCATATACTGAATGTCAAATGTAAATAAGATTTTCATTTGGTGGTACTTCTACTTTCCAAGTGATTGCCAGGAAGACCTTTTAATTTATGGTTATCTTTGCCTTGTTGAGTATGTTTTCTGAAAGTATCCTGATCATCTTTCGTTAACTTGCATCAGGACCCTGATTATTATGTTCTTAAGGAGGATGCCTCCCCTTGTATATTTGGCCCCATTGAAAAGCAGAGGTGGTCTTATGCATGTGCAAAGCAGTTAATTGAGAGACTGGTTTATGGTGAGTTAACAATGTTATATTCATGCTTCTTCCTGGCTCATCCAGTCTTGCGTTGCATAACACATTTTAATGCTTGCACTATTTTACAGCTGAGGGTGCTGAGAATGGTCTTGAATTTACAATTGTGAGGCCCTTCAACTGGATTGGTCCCAGGATGGATTTCATACCTGGAATTGATGGTCCAAGCGAGGGTGTTCCGAGAGTCCTTGCTTGCTTTAGCAATGTGAGACCATAATGCTCACTGATTCAAAATGGCCATGTATAATCATTTGCGCTTGTCTAATTTGCTTATCTGCGCAGAATCTCTTAAGGCGTGAACCACTTAAGCTTGTTGATGGCGGCCAATCACAGAGAACTTTTGTTTATATTAAAGATGCCATTGAAGCTGTTCTTTTGATGATTGTATGTTCAATATTTGGTTCTCTGATATTTCTGTTTGATATTAATCTGTTGAATTGCAGCTAATGGCCTGGTTTGACTCAGGAAAATCCAGCCAGGGCTAATGGGCATATATTTAACGTGGGCAACCCCAATAATGAAGTTACAGTCAGGCAGCTTGCTGAAATGATGACTGAGGTGATTCGAGTATTTATTATTATTGTCTTTAAACTGTTACCCTTTATTAACTGTTTTTCTGTTTGGCATAGATTTTTCAATTCTCTATTTGCCAAGTATTTCCTAACAATTTCCTCTTTTTATCGTTGCATGCTTGCAGGTTTACTCAAAGGTTAGTGGAGAATCTTCACTGGAAACACCTACCATTGATGTAAGCTCAAAAGAATTTTATGGTGAAGGATACGATGATAGTGACAAGAGAATTCCAGACATGATCATAATCAACAGGCAACTTGGTAATGAATCATCCTCATGGCAAACCTGATTATTTCTTGGTATCATCCTTTTTTCTCACAGCTCCTTTCAATTGCAAAATTTTCAGGATGGAACCCAAAGACATCGCTGTGGGACTTGCTCGAATCCACCCTTACTTACCAACACAGAACATATGCTGAAGCCATCAAGAAGGCTACTTCAAAGCCTGTGGCAAGTTGAGAAAAACAGATGACTTTTGGTTCTCTTCGAATGTGCTTCTGTTGGCGGACCCTTGGATTCATTTGCAAGAATCTTTCCACACATCACTATGGTTCCTTCTCATACACAACATTCTGTGTCTCCCGAGTGTCACTAGTCTACAGCTCACGTTTTGTAATGATTCTGTGTGTCTAATATCTTTGAAGATGTCGGCTTCACTAGGTACTCCATTATATTTTTGCTATAACGTTCTTTTAAACATTTGGCTATAACAATATCCTGGATATTGTACGAGGAAAAGCTAGTATAGCTAGCTCCCTCTGGGTTTTTATGGTTACTGACTTGTTCTTAGTTTTGCTTGCAAGGGAGCTTCTTGTATCATTTTGTTCAAACTTCCAGTCATCGATATCTTTTTTTTTTAATATATATGTATAATTTGTTATTAATTATTATTTTTATTTCCCAAGAATTTGTTAGTGTTGAGCTATTGTAGGTCTGAACTATGTCTGATTATTAGTAAAGATGAAATGATTTTCCGCAGTAGATCTATATGTTGTATGGTAGTAATAATTTTTAGGTTTTCTCGGTTGATTTTGCCGAAGGGGATGAATTCTAAAATCACGGGTACAGTTTCTCATTCCATGAATTATTGGGAAAAGAAACAACAACTTGGTCGGTGTTTGTTTTCATGTGTAATCCCATTTCAAGTTTTCATTACTATTGAATAATTAAAAAAAATTAAATTTCTCTATATTTTCATTGAAAGTATATTTTTTTAGAATTTCTTTATTATTCGATTATCATATCGATTAAATTTAAATTTAATTTGACAAAGTATCTACTATTATTTTTAAAATTAATAAAATATATATATTTTAAAAATATAAACCTTTTTAAAGATTAAAAATATAAATTAATTAATTTTTCAGTTTATTTTTATTCTAATCATTATTTTTTAATAATGCATTTGAAGATGATTTTATTCTTATTTTAAATCACAAACTACTTTTTTATCTTTTTAAATGCATGATGCCGAAAATAACTTTAGAAATAAAACCAAACAGCCCTCAGAAACATTAAATTGTGCATAAAATTTTCAAGCAAAGTACATAAAATCAAACCCGTAAGGCCACAACTTCAGATTTTCAAGCCTAGCAACATAAAATTTTGCATGTCACGATGTATTATATATTTAAAATTTGTGCATGTTATGATGTATTATAGTAATAAAATTATATTATAATTAAAATAAACGTAACAAAAGTTTAGGAGTTGAAATATTCTTAATAAATATAATTCTTAAAATAATGAATTCAAAGTAAAAGGCATATGGTTGTTAATGGATCGGATCTTAATCTGAATTTGAGTTGAATTCGATCCTAATTTTAATACTTTTATCCAATTAAAATATTCGATGGATAAAATCTGATTATAAATATCTATTATTCAAAATAAGTGGATTGAATATGAAATTAGACAATCTGATCTGTTAAAGATATGAATTCGAATTTTAATTATTTTTTGTTAAACTAATACTCTTATATATGATTTAATAAAGATTTTAAAATAAAATCTCTATATTGTGTTGATTTTATATCTATATAAATGTTTATATTATACTATTAATATTGAGTTTTTAGCCTAAAAAGTAAGAGAATATTGATAAAATGTCAAATACAATAATGTATAATAATTCATTTGTGCATTAATATAATGTAAAATAGGAATTTAATATTTAAATATTTGACTTTTGGACTAAGATATAATAAAGAGTTATTAAAAATTCAAAATATAACGTAAATTTACTTTATAAATATAATATTTTTATACAATACGAAAGGGAGAAAAAATGAAAAAAAAATATATTAAATCGGGTCGAATTTTTTAATCAAATTCGGATGTAGTACTGATTAACAAAAAATGCTTTAAGATATCATATTAGATTCGGACATGAATTTTAATATTTTAATTTAAATTTAAATATAACTGATTTAATTCAAATCCGACTCATTGATAGTCCTAAAAAGACAAAGTCAATTGAAATGCTAAACAGGCGAGGCAGATTTGCGCGCCATGGTCCAAGGAATTGGGCCTTTGGTCTATATGACCTTGGGCTTATTTAAAAGTATACAGAGCGGGCCCATTAAATTTTGAGAGTTAAAAAATGGCCCAAAATTAAAAGTAAACACGCCTGGTGGGACTCGAACCCACAATCGTCTGATTAGAAGTCAGACGCCTTATCCATTAGGCCACAGGCGCTTTGCTGTTTACTATTTTATTTCATTTTAGCATTTCTCGAAACCCTCGCAACCGCAAGGCCGGAATCCTCACTTTTCGAGGAATCTTCTGGATTTTCCGCACACAAACTGTTCGACAAAAGTCTTATTTATATTTTGTTTCTTGGCCGGCCTGTGTTCGATTCTTTCTCCAGCATGATATTGGGTGCGCATGCGGAAATACGTGAACACGCACAAATTTGTAGTTATTATAATCGAGAAATGGGTCGAGCTCAATGGAAGATACCCATACAAAAATGGGTTATAACTGAAAGTTCGAATCTTTTGTAGGAACTGATATGCCTTCTCCCTTTATTTTCCAAGTTTTTTAGCGGTTGTTTTGTGCCACCTTCTTTGGATTCTCTCTTCATGGGACCTGTAGTTTTGCTCTGTTTATAATATATTATCAAAAGGGATGTATTATGCCTAAGTGTTGATGTGTAGTTAGGAGCAGTAGTTGGGCTTTTGAAAAGACCATAAATCGGCTCAAGTGTTGTAAGATGGAATCTTTACCACTCATAATTACTGTTCTATTTTTCCTTGTTAAATGTGACCAGAGGTTGACTCAGTGAGCTCAGAGGGCTAGATTTTTTAATGTTATATCTTTTTAAAATTTTCGTATCTGAACTGGTTATCTTTGGTTGATATGGTTGGTGGCCTGCCCTTTTTGTGGAGTTTGTTTATTGATGAAGCGAGCTATGGGGGAGCAATAGTATCCGGGTCTCTGTTGTTAGAATGAACTGAATTGAAATGAAGAGAGCTTTTATAGTTTGTAGGGGGAAGAGAAAAGGGAGGAAATTTGTATTGAATTGAGCATTTGATTAGAGAGAGGAAAGACTGAATGGATGTGATCCTTTTCTGTAAAGAAAGAGTTGAGCTTTGAGTCTTGGAAGCTTTGGCTAGTGATGGCTCCTGGTGGGAAAATTTCTGGATTCCATCGCGATGGAAATGACTGGTAACCCCCCAATCCGTCTCCTTCTTTGTGTATAAATTCTTTTTTATGTATTACATTTTTCTTTAATTCAGCAGCCGTCCCATCTCTCTAGATACACAGAGACAGAGATGCTTTGTATGCTAAGAATCTGTAAAATCAGGTTTTATAATTGTCTAAGTTTATGTTAAATTTTGACATCTAATATTTGACAAACTTGTGGAAGTATGGATATTGAGGCTAAATTTAATGCGTGTGGTGCTAACATGATGTAGGAGCTTAATTAATAACTTCTATTCCTTGCTCAATTCATTTTTTGTATGCTATTTGGTGAGGTCTTGTGGAGCTTACATTTCGGATAAGCACATTGTTTGTGCTTCGTTGGTCTGTGATAAGAGATTGAGGGAAGTTTGAATGGGGCTATTTAGTCTTGTTTCCTGTGAAGAACTTGGAAAGTTTTAAATTGAGATTCGTTTTCTATTGAAAATGGGATTTTCCCAATATGAATTGTTTATTTCATGTAGGTTCTGCGATACAAGTCTCCCAAGTGATATTACATTGGTGGTGGATGGCATCAACTTCCACCTTCACAAGGTATGTATATATTAGTTTGCAATCACAAGTAAGTTAGAAGATTAATTTTCTGGTTTGGAGTCTTCTTTACTACTCTTGGAGTGTATTTTGGTACTTGTACTTTGGAATTGTGCGCTCAATTGGGTAACCAAGATAACAGATTACATTAAGCTTTGGACTATATGGAGTGTGGCATACCATGATGTGAGAAGAGCAACCTGTTCTTGGAGGCATTTATGTCTAAAAGGGAAAAGTTGCAAATTGTTTCCAAAAAATGATTTGATGTAAATCTTGGGAGATCAGTAGAGTCGTAGTCCTCATATGGCTCTGCTCTTGCTTACTTGTGTTCTATATTTCATTTACATCCTGTTAGTCATCTTGAAAAATGTGTTGTTTCTCAATGGTTACTGTAGTTTTATATTCAATTACAAATTCAGACATCAAGAAGTGATGAGTAATCTTGGAATACAATACAAATTTCTTATTTTATGATGGATGATGCACTGAGCAGTCATATTTTTCTTCTCAGCATGTGCATGGCCTCTGCTGGCACCCCACCTTACCACTAATGTTGTGGGCATATGCTTATTTCCGCATATATCAGTATGCCTTTCAGCTGCGAGGCTTGATGCAGGACGCTTTAAGTGATTTCGCATAAGCCTCTTAAGATAGTTTTCATGGTCTTATACGGTGAGCACTGCATCAAAATAGGATAGATCAGGATCAAAATCAATTTTTTTAATTTTACTAAAATATCGTGAGAAGCTCTCAGATGTCATCCTGTGCTGATGAACAGTACCCTATTAGTATTTGTGTTGACATAGAGGCTTGCTGCTTTTTTTTTAAAATGGTCATTTGGGACTCCTTCTAAAGACAACCCATGCAATTCTTGTCAGAGCTAGAGAAGTGTCCCCTTATGAGATTTTGTGTTGTGATCCTTATCATCATATTATGTATTCTAGTTAGGCACAGTGCAAGGATTAGGCTTCTGAAAAGTTAGAAAGAGTAAGAATCTCTGTAAAAAGATGAACATGAGCAGAGAGGGAGACAAAGAGAGTGAGTAAAGTGTTTTAGCCTCAGAAAGTTTGCGGCTTTGCGTGAAAATCGTTTAACATTGTTCAACTATGAGTTCAAACCAATTCATCCCCTCAACTATTGCTTGTTTCACTAAGCCCCATTAAACTATTAAAAACTCTTTTGATTGGTGCTTAGTGCTTCACATCATAAAACAGAAATCAAAATGCTGTGGAATGAAAAGCTGGATTGTTCTTAACTTTGATATTCCAAGGAATTACCCTGAAGAGTAATCATATTTTTTTGCGGTAAATTGTATAGTATTTACTGTCTCTAGACTCCAAGAGCCCAGCTACTCCTCCAATGAATCATTAACTATGTCTTTAGACAGCTTTACCACTGCATCAACCACCTTCTTCAGAAATAACATTTACTACAAGCCCAGAAGCTCACCTCAGCTCATCTCCTACCTATCAATTAGATGACCTCTCCTCCAGCACCTACATTGCAATTAGTTTTGTCATCTAAAACCCTAATCACTAATTTCAAACTTAACAGTAAGAGATTGAGTGCCAATAACTTACTTAAATTTCTTGGCATGGTGCTATTGATCAGTAAAATCATTGGATTGTAAGAGGGAAACTTCTTAAGTTCCGTGCTAAGTGAGGATGTCGAAGAAACTTCAGTATTTATAAATCATATGAGTGTTGTAGTTTGAGAAACTAAAGTTGATTTTATGCTTAACCATGTTTTCATAATGCTAAGACAGTAGGTAATCTTCTTTAGGTCTGAAGGTCAGTAGCATGGCATTTAGCTTATCGGATTTTCTTTTTTAAAAGTGCCGTGGATGTTAAACTAACTTGTTGAGAGACCCTTAATCCTTTTGTATCCATGCAGGTACCTTTCTCTTTAACCATTCTCTTAAATTCCACGATACTTTTTAGCAGTTGTCATTTTGATTCATCAGTGTTTGATCTGATAAAAATGCTTATTTTTCAGTTTCCTCTTATTTCGAGATGTGGACGAATAGCTACCATTGTCGGAGAATCTCGAAGGGCCAGTGATAAGACATTCAAAGTACTCGAAGAATTTCCAGGTGGTGCAGATGCATTTTTCATGGTAGTTAAATTCTGTTATGGCGGCCGGGTAGAGTTTACAGCAAGAAACATAGTAATGCTGTATTGCGCGGCGGACTATCTTGATATGACTGATGACTATGATGATGATAATTTATTGCCCAAGGCAGAAAGTTTCTTCCATAAGCACATTCTGCGTCATTGGAATGACTGCATTTTGTCTCTCCAAAGTTGTGAACCAGTTATTCCAAGAGCTGACAGACTTCATATTATAAGCAGATGTCTGAGTGCTTTGTCTGTGATGGTCTGTACTGATCCCAGTTTATTTGGGTGGCCTTTGATGATGTATGGTAGAATGCAGAGCCCTGGGGGTAGCATTCTGTGGAATGGGATAAACACTGGTGCGAAGATCCATAGTACTGAATCCGACTGGTGGTTTGAGGGCATCTCATGTCTCTCCGTGGAGTTGTTTGAGAGACTCATTCAAACAATGGAAGCCAAAGGAATAAGACCTGAAAATCTAGCTCGTGCTATAATGTACTATTGCAAGAAATACCTTCCTGGGTTGGACCGACGGCTGGGAGGACAGCGTGCTGCATCTAGAAAAGATGTTAGTTTTAGCATCGTACCTGCAACCATTGATCAGAGTATACTCTTGCGAAGTGTGGTGAAAATAGTGCCTGAAAAGAAGGGTAAATCTTTCTGTCGTTTTCTTCTGGGACTTTTACGTGTGGCTTTAATCTTGGGAGTTAACAATATGTGCCAGGATTCATTGGAAAGGAAAATAGGTATGCAGCTAGAATTAGCAACACTAGACAGTCTACTAATACCTAATTATTCAGATTCTGATACTTTGTACAATACTGATTGTGTTGAAAGGATGATTTATCATTTTGTACATTCTGAACCAAGTGTAACATCTATATCTCCATTATCATCTGACCTCGAAACATCTCCCTCTGGACGCTTGAAGAGCGTCAGTAAATTGGTAGACAATTATATTGCAGAAGTTGCTTCTGATGTGAACTTAAAACCTGGAAAAATACGGTCATTGGCAGAAGCCTTGCCCGAATCGTCCAGATCTTTGCATGATGGGCTATACCGTGCTTTGGATATATACTTTAAGGTTTGAATTCTCTCCTTCACTGTATCATAAAAGTTGGTAAATGCTCTTGGCTTTGGCCTGTCACCCAAATTCATTCCCACATTACATTTGACTTGTAACAGCTTGTGCTTCTGGTGGATGTGTATTGTCCCATTACTTCAAGAGAAAAAAGAAGGTTCTGTTTGGTTATTGATGAATTCTTTCATGAAATTGTGCAGGCACATCCCTGGCTCTCAGAGAAAGAAAGGGAGCACCTGTGCAACATTATTGATTTTCAGAGACTCTCAATCGATGCTTGTGCCCATGCATCTCAAAACGAAAGGCTGCCTCTTAGAATCATATTACAAGTCTTATTCTTCGAACAGATGCAGTTAAGAATGGCTTTAGGTAGCCGTCTCCACGTTCTGGATGCTGAAAACGCTCCTGCAGCAGCTTCAGCTTCAGCTGCCCAGAATGAAACAGCTGGTCAAATGGTTGAGCAAGAAGGGTGGGTGACAGTCGCTCGTCAGAATGAGGTACTAAAGATGGACATGGCCAGAATGAGGACTAGAGTTGGAGAACTTGAACAAGAATTCACTGAAATTAAGGAAAAGATGAAAAGGGTGACCAAGTCATATAGTTACCTTAGTTCTCCTCGCTTTGTTGCTGGAGGGATTGGAAGCAAACCACTTCCTCAATCTTCAGATGATGCTCTATCGGGCCTTGTGCAGAGCACAGCATCCGCCCCAAGAGCATCTGTCGAGCAGGCACAACCATCTACTCGTCATCGGAAAAGTTCCTCTTTCTGTTGATTATTCTGAATGGAGTTGTGTTTCTTGCACTATGCTGCCAACACGTGCGACTTGGTATAATTGCTATCTCAAATCATTTATATGAATGAGTCACTAAGCACAGGTTGATACAAACTGTGCTTTTTTTTGCTGTGTTTGTGTTTGGGG
>JACGDI010001350.1:83972-125722 GCA_014898725.1 Jacaranda copaia
GTTTTGAAAGTGGAGTTGGGGAATGTGATGAAAGTTTATTTATGTTTTAGGAAATAATTAGAAAATTATTTTGGAGAATTTTGATATATTTGTTTATATTTTGAGATGAGACAAATTTACTGTAGTGTTCAAATCAATATGTATATATTTTTTGAATTTTTTGGGTGAAAATAGAATTGAGTAATTTTTTATAGTAAAAATAATAATAAAATATATATTGTATGTATATGATATATGTGTGTGTATATTGGAAAATGGGAAAATTTTTGGGATAATGAAAAAGAGAAGAGGATATTTTGGAAAAACTTAATTTGGCATTTTTTAGGAAAAAATTATGTATGTTTAGTTATATTTTGGCAAAATAAGATTTTGTATTGTCAAAATATAACCAAACATAGCCAATGTATTTTTTTTAAAATAGTAAAAAAAATGTAAAAATGAGGTATGAAAATTAAACCAAACGGGCCATTACTGCCTTTTATTGGCAAAGAATTTTCAGCTGTGGCCTTCAATCAATGACTTTTATGGGCAAAATGGGAACAGAAAAGTAGATATTATGGACTTTGGAAAACAACCTTTTTCCCAGCCGGTTAAAAGATTTTCTGTGCATCTTTTTAGATAGAAAGGCGGTAGTGCCTCAAGAATATTACAAGGATCACAATCAGATAGCATTCCACAATGATACTTTTATGTGGAATCTATAATATGTGGCTTGGGCTGTTTTTTGGAATTGATTTTGTTATGTTGGAGAGAATCGATTTTGGAAAATGGGGTTAAAAAATTTGATGTATATTTGATTTTGTTTTTTAAAAAAAATATAGCTTTTACTGACGATATTAAATTAGTATATATCATGACTTATTTTTAACACAAAATATTATAAAGGAATAAAAAAAATACCATGAAAGTAATTGAAATATTATGATGACATTAACCGACCAATATTTAAGATTGCAAAAGAAGTATCATAGATTGTAACTCTATACAATGATCACATATTAATTTAGCACAAGATAGAATTTTAAATTTTCATTTGTAATTATTATGGTTTGTGAATACAATAAGTAAATGATATTAGAAGAAAATACTTGAGTACTCCGAAAAGATATTTTCAAGAAAAATAAAATATTCACTGAGTGAATGATCGGGTATAGAGAAAAACTAAGATAAAAGCTTTTTTTTTTTTTTTTTTTTTTGCATTTGAATATTGAATTATTTAGACTACTTTGAGGTATTCTTAATTAACTTAAATTAAGAAATTTATTTAACCATTATTTAATTTAATTGAAATGTATAATTATCGAAATGAAGAACAAAGTCATATCACATGATCATGCAAATTTCATAGAAATTATGTGGTGGCAAATGTAATCACCAATCAATGAAGATCAATGTAATATATATATATATATATATATATATATATTATGTGATGTAAAATGGATTAAATAAATTTACCACTCATTTACATAATCAAGAAATCAAAAAGGCAAATTACGTGGGGACACAGGAGAACTTTGGCATTGTAATGCATGACTAAATTGTGCCTCCTTAATAAATGTCTGAAATTTACTTAAAATCTAAAATTGAAAGAATCTATGTAGAATTTCATGAAATTGAAATTAAATATGGAAATTATATGTTGGCAATGTGGAAAAAAAATTATCTACCTCATTATCCAAAAAAAAGGAGATGAAAATTGTATCAGGACCCATTTTAAGTAATACAATATGATTTTTTACTAACTTTTAGATAACATGTATCAAGAAAAGGAAAAAAGAAAAAATAGAATGTTATTGGGGTTAAATGTTTCGCATTTTCTATTATTTAAAAATTAAAATACATCACTTTTTTATACATTTTTACCTTGTATTATTTTCATTTTCATTCTCAAAATATATTCCCCAATGACTTATATATCTTTTCCCAATAAATCTATATATTTTCTCTTTATTTAATTATTTTTATCTCTTTCCGCCTACAACTTATTAAATCTAACATAATCATTACTTTTTTAATAAAATATCTAAATACAAACTCATTTTACTAATTATTTTTTTAAATTTTGCAAATAGTGGAAATGAAAATTGGAGCGAAAATAAAACCAAAGAGGTGCTAAGGGTCTCTTTTGTTTTCATTCTCAAACTTTATTTTCATATTTTACTGTTTGAAAATAAAAACATATCACTTTGTACATTTTTATATAATAAATTTTTAATTTTAAATAATTTATGTATCTTTTTTTTATTATCATTATTACTGTATCTCCTACCGACAACTTATTAAATTAATAACCATCTATTTAAATATAAATTTATTTTTATTAATTAATTTTTTTAAATTTTAAAAATAATAAAAATAAAATCGGAAGGACCCTAATCAAATCGATCAAATAGACCCCCCAAATTTCTACGTGGAAGCTACCCCACACAAAGACATTCGTAATCAGGGTCCACTTTTCCCAGCACTTCACCAGCGGAAAAAAAGAAAAACGAAAACAAGACTTGTAACCGAAATGAATTAAATTTCAAATCAAAGATCAACAAATACGTTTTGAAAGCAAATAAAATATGGAATATAAATAATACCAAAATAAAAGTCGTCTCCCTCCACCGTGCGACGGCTTTTCCCATTTCTCTCTCTAGATCGCACCTCAAAAACACACACTCTTTTTTCTCGCTCTGCGGCTGCAAACACATACAAAGCAAGATAGATTTTTACTCGCGAGCTGAAAATTCATATATTTTTTGGATTTTAAACTCGATTGGAATCTGTGAATTGGTGGCCGTTGGATCTGGAGGATTGCTGGATCTCAGGGCATTGAAAGATGGCGCTTTCGGGGATGAGAGGATTATCTGTGTTCATTAGTGATATTCGGAATTGCCCGAACAAAGAACAGGAGCGCCTTCGTGTTGATAAAGAGCTCGGCAAAATTCGCACTCGCTTCAAGAATGAAAAGGCAAGTCTTTATATATTTATGGATAGATAGATGTGTGTGCACTTTGTGGCTGGGTATTATTGCTATCTATGTTCTAAGGGTTTCGGTTATTTACCACATTTCTGGCTGTCGAATGAAATTCTGGCTTTTGCAAATGGATACGAGCTGGAATTAGGGGCTTGTGGAATCAATTTGGGGTTTTATTTTTTGAATTCGGATTAAACCGAATGAGAAGGATGTAACTATGCTGTTGAGTGAAAGAGGTTGTGTTTTAGTAGTTCTTAGAATGCAAATTGTGCACTCAGGGAAGGGTTTTGTAGGTGAATTTCTCTTTGGATCCATTTGATTAATTGGCACTGTTGAATGGATGGGTTCTGTTGGTTGCTGTTAAATCTTTTGACAAGCATAAATGTGGCATTTTTAAATACTTTACATAGTCGGTGCTGCCGTACTAAGCTTTTATTTGTTGCTGTACCTCGACAATCAGACAGTGAATTAATTGCAGTTAGTGGTAAAATCCTATTTTATGTGTATGGAAATTTTTATGTCAGATGCAATTGTGTTTACTTCATGGAAGTACTTACAGCGGGACTGTTATCTTCTTGCATTACACGCACAAGTGGAAATGTTAATAAAGTTGGACAAAGTTAATCACTGCTGAACTTTTATGTGGTTATTAAATGGTCCTTGAGTTATGGAATCTTGAATATTTTGGCACCTATAAGTGCATGAGATATATGGCTGCGATGCATATTTGGTATGCCATGATTGGCTTCAATTGAAATTACATGGTGATCTAGGAAACAGAAAGGGCAAACAGAGGAAATAGATGGAAGTTCATTGGATGAAGAACAAATGAAAATTTGGGTAGGAGTAATGAATCTGTTTAACTTCATTGCAGGTGAAGTATGAAATTGGAATCGGTTTAGAATAAATGTGATTGCGCTCACCAAGGTTCAAGCATGAGCCTCTGATGCATGATATCTAGGCTGTTTCAACCTGGAACAGCAGTACCTTATCTGTAGAGTTACTGGCATATGATAAAAGATTAAAATATTAACTGCGATTTTCTCAACACTGTTCTTTTCAAGAATGAGAATAAACTAAGTTATCCATTTCATATCATCTTGTTGCAATACAAAAAAATCAGAATGACATTGACCAGTGAAAATGACAATGATGTGATTACTTGGTATTTTACAGCCACTTGCCCAATAATTTGCATGCAATCTTTTAGTTATCTGAAAAGATAAGAAAAACAGTATTTTGATACATCTGTCATTATAGATTCGTGCAGTGCCATTCAATTATAATGCATTCATTCTCATAATTTTGCATGAAGTTAATCACTTTTCAGTTTTGATTTTTCTATATATCATGATCTGTATATTATTTTAATTACAAAGAGACATTGGTATTGTACAATATTCTTGCTCTCTTTCGCATTTTACAACCTCACTTAACTAGGTATGGAGGTTTTTGTTAAGAATTCTGATAATAATTTGTAGCCACTGATTCTCTAATGTCTGGGAGTTAATGGAAGAGAATTGCTATGACCTGTAAATTTGGCACCCTTCTGAATGTCAGAATTACTGACTTGACTACTGCACATAATGATAACATTACTATAAACTGACCTTTTTCCCAAACTATGCAATTAGATGGCATTGCTATCTGCTCATTGCAGTATGCTAGTTAACATTTTCCAACAGATGTATGTATGCACGCAAGCATGAGTAAAAGCGGTTTAAGCAGTTGTGTTAGGTATTAGGTAAGGTAGTTGAGATTGCATGCCTATGCGTGCTTTGCTTTGGAAAGACCTGGAGCATAAATTGAAAGATCTCGTGGTCAATTACAAATTGATTGGTAATAATTAATAATGAGTGCTGGGATCAGGCAGCTGGGGCCTTAAAAATACTTCCTTCGGGTCTTGCATTATGTACATGGGTCACAACTCTTGCTGGAAAGTAATATTGACATAAAGAAAAGTTTGTGTGGTTTAATTTAAGTGTATTGGATGCTGG
Source organism: Jacaranda copaia (assembly GCA_014898725.1). NCBI lineage: Eukaryota > Viridiplantae > Streptophyta > Magnoliopsida > Lamiales > Bignoniaceae > Jacaranda > Jacaranda copaia. Next base: position 88,935 of record JACGDI010001350.1, read on the forward strand.
AAGCTGTTCTAATTCTTATGGGTTAAGATCGTGGAATTTCATATCACAGTGATGCCCTCTCTTGCTTCCAATTTAAAAACTTATGGGTAGAGGACTAGTCTGTAACTTGCTTTTGGAGGATAATGGTTAGGTTATTCCCCTATATTATTCACACAATACCTTCTATACACTTGTTTATGGAACATAATCCACCATTTTTTTTTAACTAGGTCAGAGAGTAGTTTTCATCAGTTTCACTTTCTTTATTGTGATATTGAATGCTCTTTTATTCGATTCTCTCTTGTAGATCCTTCATCTTGCTAATAAATATCTTTTTCCATTATAAATTATTAATTTAACATATTTATTAAAACACAAATAGAAGATAAGGAGAGTAAATTGCTTGATAATTCTTTTGCCTACTGCAAGTGACTGCCCAGATTTCCAATCCAGAACCTACTTTTCCTCTCTCGTTTTTTTGAAAAAGGAAGACAAGAAACAGCCAAACCTTGCAAAATTAAGTGCCAGAAGTTTACTTCTTAGGAATGACCTTGACCCATGTACATTACAAATTAACAAAAAAAACATAAATGTAAGAACCCATTTGAAATTCTTCTTTTTTCTCTTTTTATTTTTTTGTTATTCTGAGAAGGCAAATTATTTGCGAAATTTATAATATCTATACTTTTCTGTCCACTTTATCAGTTTATCTGTTGGAAATGTAACTTGTAGGTTTATTTTCTGGCTTATAAGTGTTTCAAGAAATTTCTTTCCTCAGGATGTTTATTTTCCTACTTGCACATTATTTGTCCAAGTCGCATATAGGAAAGTTAATGTTAGGTTTCTTTACTGCATAACTACATTGCTCCTTTTTAAATTAGTTTGTGTTGCTTGCCAGGGTTTAACACCTTATGAGAAGAAGAAATATGTCTGGAAAATGCTTTACATATACATGCTAGGTTATGATGTTGATTTTGGTCACATGGAAGCTGTTTCTTTAATATCTGCTCCAAAGTATCCCGAAAAGCAGGTATGGTTTGCACTCCATATTCTTATTTATTTATTTTCTTTTATTGCATGAACAGTATTTTCTATTCACCTCTGTATTTCTGACTCAGCATACAAGTTTTGCTTGATGATAGAGTTGTACTCCTTTGGCTTCTAAGCATTAGTCTCTCCAAACAAGTATTTTTTCTTTTAGTCTCACAAGAATATAAATGACTAATATACTATTTGAAGGTAATCTCTGGATTTTCCTTTCCCAAAGGATGAAGTTATAAAGAGCTTTGAAGGGTAAACCTGGAAGATCTCTGTACACTGAAGATTTCCTTGTTGTTTTATTATCAAATCATTCTTTCTTTTCTATTTCTAGAGATGATAAAAGGTGGAAAATTTATGCCTCAACAGTGTTGTTCTTTTGCTGAATTAATTTGATATGATTGATACCAATTCCACTACCAGGCAGACTTTCTGTGAACTATAGTTTATAGCGTTGTCAAGCTTGATGAATGTTGCTCTCCAAGAACATCCCTAGTTGGCCTGTGATTTTATTTGCTAGACAATAATTGAGCAATTGACTAAGGACGCTGCAATAGCATTATACTGGGTTCAAAGTAATTATTAACTTAGCTTAAATTGAATGTTGTTATGCACTTATTATTTTCAAAAAAAAATCTTACAGATATTAGCATATGCGGGGAAGTCATAGGGTAAAGAAAATTGCAATTTCCTCCACCGCAAATAAAGTTACATAGGAACGAAGTATTAAACTTAACCTTTCAAGTTCTTTTCTTTTTTTTCTTTTTATGGTTTAGAATTAAAAATATTGTTTTTCACCTGTTCATTGACTTTATATTGCTTTGAGTTGTTGCAGGTTGGCTATCTAGTGACATCATGTCTTCTCAATGAGAATCATGATTTTTTGAGATTAGCAATTAATACGGTGCGCAATGACATTATTGGTCGCAATGAAACTTTTCAGTGTCTTGCTCTGACATTGGTATGCTTCTGGACTCTTTTTCTCTTACATATCTTTATGGATAGTTGGCGGAAACATACTGGGTTGACATAATCATTTGGATGTTTTGCCTTGAGTCAAATTCTTTATGCTTGTTATATTCTCTCTGATGTGGTTTCTTTGTTACCTTCCCTCGGTTAAATCTTGTCATATCGGTTCAGGTTGGAAATATTGGTGGGAGAGAATTTGCTGAGTCGTTGGCTCCTGATGTTCAAAAGTTACTTGTAAGTGAATAGAGTTCTTAAAATACTACGTTGAATAACAGCTAATGAATGATGCTGAAAGTTACTATTGCTCCAGATTTCTAGTAGTTGCAGACCGCTTGTGAGGAAGAAGGCTGCACTGTGTCTCCTGCGCCTCTATAGAAAAAATCCTGACGTGGTGAATGTAGATGGCTGGTAAAGTGTCTGCTTTCATCTGTTTTAGTTTTGTTCAATAATGTGTCACATATATTACTCTTCCTCCTTATTGACAGGTCGGATCGGATGGCACAATTGTTAGATGAACGTGATTTGGGTGTCTTGACTTCTTCTGTAAGCCTTCTTGTTGCTTTAGTGTCCAACAACCATGAGGCACATTGGAGTTGTCTTCCAAAGTGTGTTAAGATATTGGAAAGGCTTGCTAGAAACCAAGATGTTCCACAAGAATACACTTATTATGGTATTCCATCTCCCTGGCTTCAGGTTTGTGCCTACCTTAACACCTCTTTCCCAAATGGGGGTGATACTAATATATATTCTATCTATTGCATATTTTTGAGCAGCAATTTGAATGAAGTGTAAACTTTGTGATTTCACTTTACAAGTCATAATTGATAGTTCTTTGCTAGGGGAAGAAAAATGAAGAGGAGAGTCATGAGGTGTGGACGGTCCAGATCTTTTATCATTCTCTGGTTTCAGTGTCACATTTGTTTGTGTTAACCTTTCTTTTCAATTTAATTTCTTATTCCTGCCTAGTAGTTAAGAGCTTTTAAAAAAACTTGGATTGTCGGATGTGTAAAACAGAAGAGTATAAGCCCGCTTTTTCAATTTCAATCTCTGTTTGACAATCGAGTCATTGATTATTCATACCAGCTTCCTGATAGAATTTTGTCTGAAATTAATTTTCCTGGAACTTATTGTTACTTGCAATATGCAGAACTTGTTTTCTTTTTTTTATTTATAAATAAATTATGGAATGTTCTTTTTTATGCCTATTTCTGACATGAAAGAGGAAAGCTCATCAAATGAATAGCTATAACTTGACTTGAAGGTAAATACATGAATTAATTGTTGAGGCAGATTTTTGTTGATATTTGATATACACAAAATTTTTGGGGTGTGGAGTGACATGCCCAATTCTTGAGGCTAGGTTTCTTTGGAGTAATGTTATATAAGTAGGGTTCTTTTTGACAATTCTTTACTTGTCAACCCTTCAATATGGGGGAAGTAAACGCCAAACTTTTAATAAAGTCAGTGAGATATCAAACTTTGATTCTTGTGTAACCAAACACCAAAATGGCCAGTATTGATGTCCTTTTCTGCTGCAATTATCCCAAAGGCATTTATCATGCACAATCATCTCATAGCAAGCAAATGAAGCCTAATAAAATGTACTTACATGCTGAACTTCTATCCTCAAGCAGCAGCATACCTCTTGATTTAATTTTCATTACCTAACCATATCTCGATGCTTTTGACAACATTCGCACTGCAGGTTAAGACTATGAGAGCTCTTCAGTATTTTCCGACTGTTGAAGATCCAAATACTAGAAGATCGTTGTTTGAGGTCTGAAGCCTGTTTTCCTCTGTCCAATATCAAAAATTTCAATTAATCCTACTTGCGTCATTGTAGCTGTGGATGTGCGCATGCATAGATTTTGTGGTGTGTCATTTGATTTGATGTTTCTTGATTCATCCCCTTTTGGAAATCAGGTTTTGCAAAGGATACTGATGGGAACTGATGTTGTGAAAAATGTGAATAAGAATAACGCATCACATGCTGTTCTTTTTGAAGCCCTTGCTCTGGTAAGTTTATCTCTATTAAATCGTTCTAATTGCGGGTCAAAAGTCTATGCCTGGACATTTGTTACGTACTCTTCGGATTTACTTTTAAAGGAAACTTATGCTTATTTTGGTTTCATAACTTCGCCAATCAGTAGTGGCATTGAACTCTTATTTTAAGGAGCAATTTATGCCTTGAACACATGGAAATTGGAATGCACAAGCTTTTACAGCTTGCAAGGTGGAAATAGATGATGTAGTGGAAGAGATTTATCGGAAATGACCTTTTAGCATGTTGAGGAAAAAGAAGAGTTGAATTGTTTGAAAATCTGAATTGTGTGTATCATTTATTTAAACATAAACAATTGAGGTGGTTAAAGTGGATTCTTTAGACAAGGAAATATTATTTTGACTTTGCTGTAGAAAAGCCGTTATGATATCCCATTTGGCTTGAGTTGAAAACTTTGATCTATGACAGGTTAAAACACTGAAATGTTTGATTCCATTGAACAGTGGACTTAATGTGACCCTTGTAGCTGGTTTTGGATTGCTCTTGAAATTAGGAAGCGAGGTTTAAAAAATATACCATTAGCTTTTTGAAAATTGGTAGTCTCAGATCATTTTTGAAAATTTTGTGCATAGTTTTTATTCAAAACATCCATACACACCAAATCACTTGAAAACAAGATGCTATTACGACTTTTCTGATAATGCTACCAAAATGGAGTCTTAGTAATATATATTACTGAAAAGATAGGTGTCATTTTTAGGTTTGCAAGCTTCGTTGTATTCTTGTTGCACCATGATCACTAAAATACCTCCAGTTAACTGTCCATCCATTAAGCAAACTATATGAAAAACTTTGGTTCAATTTTTGCTGTTAAAAGATTCTGTTACTGAATGCCTGTTAGTTTTAAACATTTATGAGTAGAAGCATGTCTCAATATTTTGTACAATTTTTTAGCTATACCAAATCTTGGTTCGTTAAGCGAAAATCTTACTACGATTATAGACTTAAATGTTATACTTTCTTGACTTCCTCACTTATATAACATAATGCCTCCAAAAGAACTTCAACTTTCTCTGGGCCATAAAAGCAGTAGCAGCTGTGGAGGTTCATGTTTCTGTTTGTATCTGTGCCTAAAGCTGAAAAGGCTGTCTTTTAAAATTAAGAAAAATACGGCAGAGGCTCTCTGCACTTATGATATTGTATATTATCCTTTTATTCCTTTTTAGAAGTATTTTATGGCTTGTGAATAATTCCTGGGTTCACACTTCTCTGAACGCAGGTCATGCATCTTGATGCTGAAAAAGAAATGATGTCTCAGTGTGTTGCATTGCTTGGGAAATTTATTGCTGTCCGTGAACCTAATATAAGATACCTTGGTCTGGTGAGTTGTTTTGTTGTGAAATTTAAATTGTTCTCAACCTGCTGTCTCTTGTCTTCAAATATTTTGTCCTTTCTTTGCACCAGCCGCTTGAAACATTATGCAAATTGTATATAATCCTCAAATTGTGTGCCTTATGGAAATATTAAGTAATTGGACCCTGAAAACTATTGTGGTGTAGAAGTTATGATATTCTAGTTTCTGATTGCAAACATCTGTGATGGTCTGATGCAGGAGAACATGACTCGGATGTTGATGGTCACAGATGTGCAGGATATTATCAAAAGACATCAAGCTCAGATCATTACCTCCCTGAAGGATCCTGATATCAGGTTAGGGATATTCATCTTTTCTTACTAGGGATAACTGTTGAGCATTAAAATTCTTTATTCATATTTTTGCAACAATTATTTTCTTTATGGTGGTCTGTTGTTTTTGGTTTCAATCATGTAATGCAGGTATTGGGTCTTAAAGTTTGTTTTCAAGTTAATGTTTGAACTATGTTTTTTCTTATGATTAATGTTTCAACAGTATCATCTAATGTGGCTGCGCCTTTGATTTGCTATACCTAAAATTTATCTTATGATATTTATTTCAACAGTATCAGAAGACGTGCCCTTGATTTGTTATATGGGATGTGTGATGTTTCAAATGCAAAGGACATAGTTGAAGAATTATTACAGGTTTGCACAAACCTATAAACCTGTCTATGATTCCACTTGATAAATTTTGTTGGTTGCTTTTGTTAACAAATAAAGAAATACTTGGTTGACTGTCATCTGGTTTCAGTATCTTAGCTCAGCCGACTTTGCAATGCGGGAAGAATTGTCACTAAAAGCTGCTATTCTTGCCGAGAAGTTTGCCCCTGACTTGTCATGGTATGAAATTGGTACCCTGAGGAACAATTGTTTGTACTTATTGACTTGGTAAACAAGCTTAAAATGTTTCTAGTGGAGTTCATGAACAGAGCAACCAGAAAATGCACATGAGAGATTTCTTGAATAATCATACATTAATGACACTGGTCCTTTTTTATATCCTTTTTGCCATGGCATTATTATTCCAAATATTGTCTTTGAATGCTCCCCTTCGCCTTTACTAATACTAGCATTTACTGAATTAGGTTCCATTTTGATTTCATTTGCTTGAATACATTTTAGCCATACTTAGGAATGTTTTATGTGCTCTTCATTTCTTAGAGAAGAGAAACTTTGCTGTTTATATTCAGGTTCATCATAGCTTCGAGATGGATTTGTCAGAACCATTAGAGCATGAAAAAGGCAATAAAGATCCGATTTTTGAAAACTGGGAAAGGAATTTAATTATTTCTGTCAGAATCATTTGAACTACTTCTTGAGTATCAACTAGCAGTTCTGTTCATATAGTAAGCTCGGTTAACGTTCTAGATTGGCTTTTTGCTGGATCACAGACTATGACAATAAACTTTCACATGAACTCTGATTCTGATGTGAGGCATTTGACCAATATTTATTTTTCATTTTTCCTTTGCTGATGTAGAGTAGATCATGCTATTTACTTGTAATTCTAGAATAATTGGCCCCAGTTCAGCTCTTTTTCCATTATTATATGTCATGTTGAAGTTGACTTTAGATGCATTCATGGAGATTTTGTTGTTAAATCATAAAATATCTTTGCTAGAAATTCTTCACTTAGATTCATATGAAAGGTGGCATTTTTTGCGTCAAACGTTGCATGTAAATTTTTGTGGTCATATGAAGGACTTTGGCTACAAAGTTTGATGCCAAAGAGAACTAGGATTGTGTCACTTGATAATCTGAAGTATGCTTCAAACAAAATGCTACATATATATTTTTCTCCTCCATGTGGCAGGTATGTGGATGTGATTCTTCAATTGATTGACAAGGCAGGGGACTTTGTCAGTGATGACATTTGGTTTCGTGTGGTGCAGTTCGTTACAAACAACGAGGATTTACAGGTAACTGGAGCAGCCTATTATGTTATTTATATTACTGCGTGGGTTTCTATAGTCCATTGAAGTTTCATTCAACTTATGTATATATTCTTTTCTACTATCTTGTCAGCCCTACGCAGCTTTGAAAGCAAGAGATTATCTTGATAAGCCTGCTATTCACGAGACCATGGTGAAGGTGTGTTAGCCTATGCTTGATTTACTAATATGAGTTTGTGGGCTCTAGCTGATTTTGATTGTTTCTTACAAAAGAATATTATGCTAGCATTTTTTCTTTTCCTCTTTTTTTTTTTTTCGTGTGTGTTGGGTGCGCGTGCTACGAATATCGTGCTAGCATTGAAATTTAAATTCACTTGCATGATGTGTTATAAAAGAGTAATATTGTCCAATGCAAGTTCTGATTTCTGAAAACATCCGATATCTGCCATAAAACATGCTGGTAAATTTGTTTGCTCCCAGTTTTTATATTCTGCATTTGTTCAGAATCGTGTTAGCAGAAAGCTAATTAGGTGCTGGATAGGCTGATGACAGTTCGTTAAAATGTTATCAATTAAGTGCAGAAGTTTAACCTATCTTAGGTTCGCGTTTTCTTCGCAATGCTGGCTACTTCTTCTGGATGTTTTAAATTCATGAAGCTGTGAAAATGATCGCTATTGAGTTAATTTCACTCAGCACTATAGTTAAATGTTACATAATGCAATAGGTGAGTGCATATGTCCTTGGGGAATACAGTCATCTTCTAGCCAGACGTCCAGGGTGCAGTCCAAAGGAAATTTTCAACATTATACATGAGAAGCTTCCCACCGTCTCGTAAGTGCATATCCCTGTAACCTCTTTTTTCAATATTTTCCGTTCTTTTCCATCATGTCTAACAAATTAGATTGGACCAGGACTTCAACAATTCCTATCCTTCTTTCCTCATATGCTAAGATTTTGATGCACACTCAGCCACCTGACCAGGAGCTGCAGAAGCAAATCTGGGCGATTTTCAGCAAGTAATTTATACCAAACTTCTTATTATTTTTGCTGATTTAGTTTGTAAATTTTTGAAATCATCTTCTGGTTGTCAAATAACTTGGCAAAACTGTACGATCCAGGTATGAAAGTTGTATTGATGCTGAAATACAGCAGCGCGCTGTTGAATATCATGCTTTGAGTATGAAAGGTGCAACTCTAATGGATATTCTTGCTGAAATGCCAAAGTTCCCTGAGAGACAGGTTGGAAGGGTTTGCAATGTTGAGTTTCTTTTACTGTGTTATGGACTTTGGCTGAAGTGCCTTCATTTGTCTGGAAAATTAACTCGACACATTTTACTACTAATGCTGACCGTGTCAAGTCTTTGGTTCTAGTCATCACTGATAAAAAAGGCTGAAGATTCTGAGGCTGACACTGCTGAGCAAAGTGCAATCAAATTGCGGGCCCAGCAGCAGGCTTCTAATGCTTTGGTGCTGACTGATCAACGCCCTGCAAATGGGACACCCCCTGTGAGTCACCTTGGTCTTGTGAAGGTGCCTAGCATGAGTAATGCGGTGAGATGTCCTTCCATAGCTTATGATGGATCTTGTAACTGATTTGAGGTTTGTATATTTGAATCATTCTGAAGTAAAACTAACAATTGAATATGTGGGCAGGATCAGAGCACTGCTGAACAAGGGTTACCACATACAAATGGGGCATTGACCGTGGTAGATCCTCAACCTCCTAGCACACCTTCTCCTGATCTCCTTGGAGATCTTTTAGGGCCACTGGCAATTGAAGGCCCACCAGGCACATCTCCCCAATCTGATCCCAGGGCTGGTTTGGAAAGTGGTGCGACTACAGATGCATTAGCCATTGCACCTGTTGAAGAGCAGACTAATACCGTCCAGGTATCAGCTTCTTTTGCTCATCTATATATGTGGTCTGGATGCCTGTCCGATATTGTAGATACATCTTGGGAAATTAGCACGTCACATCATTTATTAGGCACATAGAATTTGAATGTGTTGAATGTAAAACACTTATAAATTGCTGGTAGGCTGAATTTTGAAATGGAATTCCATTGTTTACAAGCTTTCTCAACCAAATCTGAGCTTTCTGGCATAGCATTAAGTTCTTTGCTGAAATTCGTGTACAGATTGCTTGTGTTTTACCGCTTCATTATGTTCGGCTAAAAGGCGTGAGAGAAATCTAATTTGTTCATTCGACACTATCCAAATGCTCAAGGATGAAACTTACATCCTATGGCCAACTCCCTAACGTCCTATCTAGTTTGCTGTTAATTCATTTGCCATAACAATTTGCTGCTTCAATGCAGTTTGTGTGGCCAAGCTCTAGTGATTAGTTATTGCTTTCCTATTTTCATATTCCTGTGAGATAGGATAAAATATTCTTACTCATGATAACTAGAATTATATGAAGTGTTTCATCCTTCAAACTATAAAAATGAGAAAGGAGATTTTCTTAATTTTTTGTGTGCTTTCTTTCTGAATTTGTTTTGTTGTAGACATGAAAATCGTGTTAATCAATTTTTCTAGTGTTTTCTGGTGTAGACCTATTTTCCAAACTTTTAAGCCTTGTCTAGTCAGGAATCCAATGTTCCATGTCCAATTTTGCTCTTGCACCAGTTAAATTAGAAAATTCAGGCATGTTTAGTGGCAAATGTCGTCCATAAATGTTTAGCAACTCAGGAGGGAGTTTTACCTAAGAGGAGAATACCTTCAGAAACTCTAGTTTCAAATGTTTTGGTGAGCATCTCTAGAAAGTCTATTTGATAATTAAGGAATGCCAGTAAAAATCAAATTAGGCCCACATTTGTCTGTGTGCTTGCATGTGGTTGGGCATGCGTGTGTTTTGTGTGGGCCAAGGCCCATGCCCCAACTCTATTTATTGAAGACAACCAGGACCAGTTGGTCGAGTGTAGGATTTAAGTAGTATATTTTAGGTACAGATTTGTGAATGGCAAGGCTGGATACTTTGAACTCCCTGGACTATCTGTTTTTTATAGCTTTGAATAGTTATGAAATTTACTAAAACAAGAAACTAATGGTTTAGATCTTATGTGGTTTCTATGGGCACTCCTAAAGTTTCTAAGATATTTGAGGCTTTATTAATTTCTTCTAGATATCATGTCCGTGGAGTATCATAAAACTTCGTATTTTAGGGAAGGGTTGGTGCAGGAAGTTTTTACTGTACTAACTTCTCCCTTGACCTCGAGTTTATGCTTCTGACTTCGCTTCACCTTTCGTGCTTGCAGCCGATTGGTGATATTGCAGAAAAATTTCATGCTCTATGCCTGAAGGATAGTGGTGTGCTATACGAGGATCCCTATATCCAGGTGTGCTGTTTGATCATGTTCAGTTTCATGCAGTGTAGTTCGCCTTTTCATATGCTGCTGAGATATATAAGCTTAAAATGATTGTTTGCCAGTTAACTTCAGACTTTGTCAATACAAATTGCAGATTGGCATAAAAGCTGAGTGGCGAGCGCATCATGGGCGAGTTGTTCTCTTCTTGGGAAATAAAAATATTGCTCCGCTCGTTTCAGTTCAAGCTTTGATATTGCCCCCATCACATATAAAGATGGAACTCTCATTAGTACCTGAGACTATTCCTCCAAGAGCACAGGTTGGAATACTACTGATTCTTTTTCCTTTTTATTATTTATTTCCTATATTAGGGGTGTGATTGAGGATTAAAAATTTGCTGCTTAGGTTCAATGTCCGCTTGAAGTAATCAACTTGCAACCAAGCAGAGATTTAGCTGTGCTGGACTTCTCATACAAGTTTGGAACCCATGGGGTACTACTTGAACTATGAATTAAATCCAAGGTTAAATGAGGGCAGAGTGAGAGAAGGAGTTTTTATTTGTCTGTAAAGCTAACATAGATTGCATGAGCAGGTCAATGTAAAACTTCGTCTTCCTGCTGTCTTGAACAAGTTTCTTCAGCCAATCTCGATTTCTGCTGAAGAGTTTTTCCCACAGTGGAGATCACTCTCAGGACCTCCATTGAAGCTGCAAGAAGTGGTATGTCCTTTCTGAATTGTCTTCAGAACTTCTTACCCATCCACTCCAGAGGAATAAATATCTGACCTTATTTTCCATTAAAATTACCAGGTTAGAGGTGTAAGACCAATGCCACTTTCAGAAATGGCGAACTTATTTAACAGCTTGCACCTGATGGTTTGCCCTGGGCTCGTATGTGCTTAATCCTGATGACTTTCCCATGCATGGGGCATTGTTCTTCCCTCTGTATGATTTGCTCCAATTTTGCTTATCTTTTGATTTCCCATTCAGGATCCCAATGTCAATAATTTGGTTGCAAGCACAACTTTCTACTCTGAAAGAACACGAGCCATGTTATGCTTGGTATGCTTGTAGTTCTTCATTTGTGCTGCCTATAATTCTAACTGTGACGGAAATTACATAGTGAACTGCATTATTGTGGCTTTAGGTGTAGCATGCGTTTAACTGAAAATTTACATAGACAATTATAAATGACATGCTTACTGGGATATAATAGGAGTTTTCCCTTCTAAGATGTTTAGCTGATGAACCAAAGAAGGTTTTGAGCATATATAAATATTGAATGAATTTTTGGTTGGATTAGCCATTGATGGCTGCTTGCATATCAATTTGTTTAGTTGATAACAGCATTGCTGCTGCTTGATGATTGCCATTATTAATTGAATTTTGTTTTTTATATTATCCAGATAAGAATAGAAACAGATCCAGCTGACAGAACACAGTTGCGAATGACCATAGCATCGGGAGATCCAACACTGACTTTTGAGTATGTACATTTATTGCGTCTGATTGAGCTCTTGAGTCTTTATATCAGATACTTGAGCTTCTTGTGGGCATTTACAGATTGAAGGAGTTCATTAAAGAACAATTAGTCAGCATTCCTATTCCTTCTCAAGCACCTGCACCAGCACCAGCGCCAGCACCTGCAACTATGCCGCCTCAAGCTCCACCACCGTCTCCACCGACAGCAATATCAGATCCTGGGGCTATTCTTGCTGGTTTGCTTTGAGTGTTATTTGAACTTGTCTTAAGATCATCCACAGGTGGTGTAACCAATGTTCATACAGCACAAGCGCCTGTATGCCCCAGTCGTTAAGAGTTGGGGCACTGAGCGATACGACGCAAGGGCGGGGCTCGCGGGTGAAAATTGTATGTAGTCAGCTTAGCACAGCATAACATTAGAGTTGGAATTCTTGGAGGTTGTGAAGTTCTTATATATTCTTTTTGCACAAGTAAATTGTGCCTTGGCAAGGTTTCCTCTTTTTCAGGCGAGGGGTCTATTCTTGGCTTTTTTTTTTTCCAGTGTTATTTTTTCTTGTTATCCCCTTGTGGTCGGGTTTTCCTCCATTGGTTTCTGTAATACGACTGATACACAAAAAACTGCACGAACTTTGCACGCTTTGTAACTAAAGCATTCGTTTGTCAATCGATATGTATTTTTTATATTGGCAACATAACCCAGTGAGAATCAATGAAATGGGTGGTGATCAACATTGATCCTTTGCTTGTGAGTGATTTCGGAAAAGTTCTTTGCTCGTGATGGGCATCGAGGTTAAACTCAGTATACTGTGATACGATTTATGCTATCGACAGAGCATATTTTTTCCTGGCGTATTTTTGTGTAATGCTTCAAATATTTTTATTTTTATTTTTTAGTCCTTACAACCGCAACTGCAGTAGTTAGTATTTACAGCAGACCCACCTTAGTTTCTACTATTACTATTTTATCATAATTTTTTATTTTATTTATGCAAAGATTTAACTAAAGATATTAAAATTATTATATAATTTTAGTAATAAACAACTATTTTAATTTATTTTATACTAAAAAATATGACGCAAAACAGCTTGAAAGAATAAAGTGCATCTAATCCTAAAATGAAACATAAATTGAAATAAGATCGAAATTTGACAAGCCCATTCTAGATCATCTCTTATAAAGCCTAAATAGGAACAAAGTATGCAAAGTGCAACAAGCATTTTCAATCCATCTGTTATATTCCACATTTTATCTCCCATGAAATATGCCAAATGTAGCTAGCAAGTTAAATTCTTCCATGTTTCTTTACCCCCTGTGTTGCCATTACTACTTGGTTTTGATGCAACCAACAGCCTCATAAAGTTAAAATCCAGTCATCTAACTAATCATATATTCCAAAAAGGCAAGTTCTACTTGATCGTATTTGATATGTCAGAAAAGCATAACAAACTGAAAACCTTAGCCAGACCTGCAATTTTTGCGCCCTAGCCTCCCTGCCAGAAAAGCACCACAAGAGTAAACCATAGGCTCGTAATTTCACCCTTCCAGCAAAAGTAAGGCTAAAATGAGAGACTGTGAGCTAAAGGGCTCCCCATGTTAATATAGATGGTATTCAGATTGTAAGTTTAATTATAAACAAAATAATGCATGGCAATACAAAAGCCAGTATCCTGGCTAAGGGAATAATCAACCATAAGGAGAGAGCAAGTAAAGTTTCGCTTCAGAAAATATTAGAATCAACCAAACTGCTTAAACCTAGCTAATTTACATACTTTCCAGTAACTAAGAGTTATACTGTAGAACAACAATGTTTCAGGAAATCAGCAGGTAAAAAGAGGGCAGAGCAAGAGCATTAAAACGAGCAGCGAAGGAGACAAATTATAGAGCCCATCCATTTAGTAGATGCCAAGACATGAAAATACAGCTGATACATATGGAGGTGGGAGCTTTTTGAATCCCAGTGATTCTCATTACAAAAACAAATATTTTCAATACCCTATTTATTGGAAGAAATCAATAGGGGTGGGAGCACTCAGCTGTGGGGAAAACATTATATTTACACTAAGTTGACAGATAATCATTTGCTGCACTAACTACATAATGGTTGATTATCAGCCGATTTAACATTTGACATTATGAAAACCTATATAAGCAAAGATTAACCTTCCATGAAGAATCCAGCAGCCAGAGTTCTAATTATTCCTTTGCAAGATCATCTGCTAAAAAGTTGAAGGATTCTTCTTGCCTAAGCACGGAGCTGGAGTACTCCTTTCCAAATAGCCTACCTAGCATAATAATTGCATATAAACTCCATACAACAGAGTGAACAACAGAAATTGCGCCTTTAAAGACCATCTTTCATGCTCAGCTTTATGTTTTGGACTTCAATAGATAAACGTTGTTTATGGTCTTCTATATCCTTCAAAAGTGAAAGAAGGTTTGTGCGGTATACTTCACACTTGCGATTGGCATGCTCAAGATCCATGGAAAGTTCATTAATCTTCTGGTCCATGTCATCCTACATAAATTAAGAGAATATTTAGAAAATTAGAGGCATAAAACAAGAAATTCCATAAGTCAAACAACTGAACAATTCCACTGTGGCATGCAAAAACACAAAACGTGAGGAACAAAATCTGTGAATTTAAGTCTAAGTCATGTAACAGCAGTTCCACCCTAGAAGCCAATGTTTTGCAATTTTACAAGTCAACATGAGATCTAACTAAATAAAAAATATTACTTCAGATGACAATGTATATTCAGCAATTATTCAAAGAGCAAATTAGGTGGCCGAACCCCCTCTTTAATTAATGAGCATTTGATTTAATTTTATGGTAAGTTAGTGTGTGCAGAAATAAATTTAATTTTTCTCGCATATTGCTTTTTTAATAAAAGAAGGGTGATTCTGGAAGAATCAAGAATATGATCAAAATTTGACTTTTCTTATTTCATGGAGAAAGCCAAACAAGAAACTTTCATCGGAAAGAGGGATTATTCTTTTCCATCAGATCATCTGTTTTTGTTAAAAAGAAAAAAGAAAAAAAAAATCCAATGCTTTGATTTATTCACTACGTACATGATGGATGGACGCATAATAGCCTCACCTACCTTAGCATCAAGGATAATAGGTACAAGATCTTAGACATTGATAACTATTACAGAACTTATGCATATTAAATTTGACAAAACATTTTTTCTTGACCATAATTAATCACACTAAGATTAAAAGCCTGGTGCAGAGTGGAAACTCCATAACAAAAGATTCGTGAATCAGATATTTTAGCCATAGGGTCCACAAACACTTCCCTCTTCTTCTTCTTCTTCTTCTTCTTTGGGAGCAAGACTTGGTAGACTTAATGTTAGTGTATAGGCAAAATATTGTATATGAGTTTATAGCTGCCTTATAAGTTGTCATTTAGCAGAAATGTCCACAGTAAGGGGTGTAAAAGAGTCGAGCTGGCTTGCAAGCTGAGCTTGAGTCGAGCCGATCTCGTGCCATCTGTATCTAGACTCGGCTTGTGAGCTAATATATAATTAAATATTATTTTTTATTTTATTAATAAATATATATTATATTACTATTTTTTTATTTCAAGTTTGAGTTCAACCTCGAATCTGCAGTTATTTACAACTCATTTGTCAATTCAAATCTTATCATATCGAGCCGAGGCGAACCCGAAATTTTAGACTCATCAAGCTAGAACTCAAGCTCAATAAAATTTGGCCCAAACTTGGCTCGGTTGCACCCCTAGTCCATAGTAAAGTAGATTGTCCAACTTTGTGTCAACACAAAAACTACAGTAATATATCTATAATTGTGTGTGTTGCAGTCCTACAAAAACTAGAGATACAAGCAATGCAAATTCAACTTTGAAACTGTCTTTCCATCAGAAATTTAATAAAATCCTAAAAAGAATACGCCTGAATTCTACCTACAAAATGTCAATAGTTATCAGGGGGCAGGTAAAAGTTAGTGACTAAATCTAACAGATCAATTTACAGTACAATAGAGCAAATAAAAAGGCTGGAACAAATTTACAGTATACAGGCGCAAATAACAGCTGGAACAAATTCACAAGTATGCATTTGAAGTGTACCAGACAAAAAAGCAGTAACTAGAGAAAACAACAAACCTCAGATAGATGAGGAACTGAGTTCCCTTGACCTTCTGCAGTACAGTGGTTTGGCTGAATTCCACCCCTCGCTGAGACATCCCTCATAGGACCATTGGTCATTAAAGTCTTCCCCTCATTCTTTATTGCAAGAGCAACTTTCTTTGAAGCATCTGCCAAAGCATCCATTGCGACATTATAAGAGTCAACAGACTCCGCTGCTTCATCCACAAATTTGAAGGCCTCATGCCGAAGGGTGTTGAATCGAACAGTATGAGATTCCAAATAACTATTAAATGGATCTGTGACTCGTTCTTCCAGTATAACACTACTTTTGGCATTTCTTGTCCATCGCTTCATGATGTAATGAGATGGAAGCGTGAGAACATTAGTGACTCTGAAAACTGCCAATACATGTCTGCAAAGAAGACCCGAAAACTCAAACATCCGACAGCTACAAGTAGCTCTCATTTCAAGGACATTGAACCTTACAAGGTAAGCTTTGTGGTCTTCCCCAAATTTTGCTACTTGATAAGTTGTGACTTCTCCATCATCCTCCACTTTGGATGCCGTAAAAGTGAGAGTGCTAACCAACTCCTCCTGAAATCTCACAAACAACTTTCTTGTGTAAAACTCAGCTGCCTGCTTCTCCATTGGAGAAGGAGTCTTCAGAACTGGTGATGTATTCATTGTATCAAAATCTGCTTTAACTTCTTTCTCATGGCGACTCTCTAATGCTTTTTCATACAACTTAAAGAACTGATTTAGATTGGTAGATGCATTAACATATCCATCAAAGTATGAATTCATACTGTCACTTCGCTGAGTGATAGACATTTCAGCAAAAAAAGTGTCACGAAGATATACGGGGACCCATTGTCTGCGATCAGCGTAAATCGACTGAAGCCACTTATGATCCCTGAGATCATATTTCTCGGCAAGGGAATGCCAGCAGGATTCAAATTCCTCAGTGCTCTCAGAAAGGTTTACACACTTGTGGAAGGCAGCCTCAAAATGAGGATGTTTTAGCAACACATGAGACAATTTCTCCTGGCATTGCTTAAATATATGCCATTTGCAGAATCGGTGGCGAGTATTTGGGAAAACCTGCATGATGGCGGAGCGAATGACAGTATCATGCTCGGTCGTGATTGATAGCGGAAAGCGGTCAGACATAGCTGCCAGCCAAGTTTTAAACAGCCATACAAATGATGCTTCTGACTCATTAATGAGGAAAGCACAACCAAACAGAACAGGCTGTCCATGATGGTTCAATCCTGTCAAGGGCACAAAAGGCAATCTATATCTGTTTGACCTGTAAGTGGTGTCGAATGTAACAGTATCTCCAAAATGATTGTAGTCTGCTCTGGCCTTGGGATCAGCCCAGAAAACATTACCTGTGCACTGATCCTCATCCCCCTGCACTGCATAGAAAAATGCAGGATTCTCAGCTTGCTTCTGTTTCAAATATTCTAAAAGCAGCTGAATATCCCCATCCATGTTCCTCTGCCGATTGTTTCGCATGTAATTTCTGCAATCTACCTCTGTGAATCCGACTTTGCTAATGCCACCATACTCCTTGATGAGTACAGACATAATCCTACGAGGACCCATTCCAGCAGCCTGCAATGTATCAATCAAAGTCTTGGCAGGCCCAGAGATTTGACGATGGGATCGGAGGCAATGCACCTGGTCAGGGGGGACCAACTCATGATTATGCTCCTTAACAAAACCTGAGACGACCCATTTCCCAGAATCCTGTATCTTGACAGACAATGAGGCCTTACACCCCACCCGAGTCACGGTTCGTGGTCGCTTGATTTCCCTATCCTTTGTGCGCTTCTCATTCAAATTGCGGAACCCCTCCTTGGCACATACAAAAGACCTCTGTATGATGGCCCCATCTTTCCTAGAGCGGCGGGAGGAGCTCACACGAGTACTAAATCCAACCCGCCTTGCATATGAGTTATAGAATGCCTTGGCAGCTTCCTCAGACTCAAATTCCATCCCCTCATAAGGCTCAAGATCAAGGTCTCCCTCAGGAATGTAAGTCTGAAGAGCAAAAGCAGTGTCACCACTGCCACTACCAAGGGAATTAGCATCATTAGGGGAATCATCAGGGATTTCTCCATCATCATTAGGGGGTTCAATATCAATCTCATCATCTCCCCCGCCTAAACCAATATCAAATTCTATCACCCCATTTTCCATGCCGAACCAAACAAAAACTTGAACACCCAAAGATTGTCCGACAACTGTTAAATAACAAATGAATACTCCTGCAGTATATATACTAGACCAAGAGGGACTACGGGCAAAAGAGTAGCCAAAACAAGAAGGAAACTTTACAAATTTTAATCCATAATCCGTTGGGTCATCAAATCATGTTTAAACTGAAAAATTCAGGAAAAAAAAATAAAAATTATGCCTTAATTTGCATGAATTGACGAACGGAATAAAAGACACCTAACAACTTACCAGAATCTTTTGATTGTCTTTATACAGAAAATGAAATTTGTTTTGGTATGGAGCGAAACTCAAAAGGCCAAAGGGACTGACGAGTAAGAAGAGCAGGTGGGTGTGGTGCAGATAATCCGAGCCCTAATTTTACACAGGGAATTTTATATCAGAGGACTAATTTGAAATTTCTCTTTCCATTAGGGGTCTTGGTGCTAAGAGAACATCTTTGGAGAATTCAAATTTTCTACTCTACAAAGAGAATTATTTTCCCAACAATGAATGAGTTGGTTCTAAAATAGTTTGAGTCAGAGAATAATAAGAGAGCTCCCACAATTCCATTTTTCTCATGCTATTCATTCATTTTCTTAATTTTTCAAAGTGACCAAATATATTACGTTGGCAAAATTAGTTTGAAATTAGAAATAAAATTTCAAAGTTTCTTTTTTCGTTTGGTTCTTTTTCCTTTTCAAAGAGAATCATTGCGGCTGGTGAATATAAAATTTTAAAATTAATTATTTTTTTGAATCTTATTTTCTTTTATCTTTGTTTGGTATGATTGAATTGAACTAGAAAATTAAGGGAATGTTAGTTAATGTTTTTTATGTGATTTTATTATGTGTTTATTATATATTTTAGAAAAATAAATTATTGGAGAATGTAAAAATTGTATTGGGGAATTTTTTATTTTTTATTTTTTTGTTATGCTTTGGGAAATAGTTAAAAATTTATTTTAGAGGATTTTGGTATGTTTGTTTATATTTTAGGGGAGATCTTTTTTCTTCAAATCAATGCTTTTGTATTGTGTTTTTGGATAAAAATAAAATTGAGTGATTTTTTTATTATTAAAATAATAAAAAAATATGTATGATATACATAATATATGTATATATTGAAAAATAAAAAAAATTGAAAATAATGAAAGATAATAGAAAGTATTTTGAGAAAATTTCTTTTTTGTGATTTGGAAAAAAAAAAGAAAAAAGAGAGGATATGTTTGGTTATATTTTTTCAAAATAATTTTATTGTGGAAAACATAATTAAATATTCCCTAAATTTATATGATATTTAGAAGAGTAAATAAAATAATTAATAAGTTAAATTTACGTGATATTGGATTCCGTGATTGGAATAGTAGTCACCAGCCCCAACCCTCCAAAACAAAGGAAACTCCAGAATAAAGTTGAAATAGCAACCATGGGCAATTCAATCAATAAATTCAGAAATATGGAACTCGAGAGAAGGCAAAAACCCTCTTCTTATTCTTATTTAGAAACCCAAAAAGAATGACTTGAGAAGAAATGAAACAAAATAATGCATGTTCTTATTTTTTCAATAGTGACTTTAAGTGTATCATCACCCTTTTATCCAATGGTGCTAACGCACACCACATAAAAAAGAAATTAAAAATAGTTAATTTCGTTCCTACCACTAGCATTTCGCTTGCCATTTTAATCCTGTATTTTTTAAAAAAAAATAATAATAATTAAAAAAAGTCCTATAAAAAATCAAGATCCAAATGAATGACCAGAGGGTATAATATTGATGATGAGAAAATCATGAGGATAGCAATTCGTATACAACTTTAAGACAGTATAATTTGATGAGGAGAAAACTCATGAAGCTGGTGCACAATGATAAGAACAGGTAACACCTCACAATTGCTTGTGCCAATGTTTTCTATGCAAAATAATCAGATAAGCACCCAAAAAACCCAGCTTATCCATCAAGATCCAATCAAGAAGAATAAACGGTCTCAAAATGATCCCTATTTTCCTCAGCGCTAAAGGGAATCGAGTTCATCTTGTAAATTCCAATATTCTAACATCAACCAAACCATGTGGTTGGAATTGAAAATTTCATCCAGCACAACTGATTGTGCAGCTATCAAAATGTGCTCCACCAAGCCTGTCTGAGTAAAAAGTGAACACCACACGAGTTTCAGCTGGACTCAGAGAAGCGCATAATTACCTGTAGCCGTTATCCATCCCGGCTTCAAACAATAGTTATTCCAGGCAACATAAGAGAAAAGATTAGCTATCTCCACTCACGGCAATTGCCACACCTCCAGCCATCATCCCAAGACAAGGATTCATGCCAGGGAGAACAATGTCTATGCATCCACACCCCACATGTTTGGCAAGAAAGGTCTGGACAGGGTTCAGTATGAGAACAAATGTTACATGGCACAATCTGTATAGTTGTTCCTACCGAGATGATGGGTTCTTCCTGATCATAAGATATTTCAAGTGTTTCATTTTCTGGAAGCATGGATGAACTTTCCCAATTTTCAACAACATTTTCCAGTGATTCATTGCCATTTGCATGGCCACCATCATCAGAGGCAAGCAACTCATGGAAAGAGAAATATGTCTGAGGTTCGAACTCCATATTGTCATAACCAAGACAGTCATAGTCCAATGTAATACTGTCATCGAAATTCTCCCTAGAAACATCCCATTGAGCCTGAGGGGATGATGAATCCTGCACAGGGGTCATGGCATTTGCTTCTGAAGGGTTAGATGGTTCAATCTGAAAAGCATGGATTGCTGAGTGACAATCTGAGTTGTTTCCTTTCTTTATATATCTTCTGCCAGGCAATTTCTCTGTAGCGTTCAAGACGCTCATTTCAAAAGGAGTAGATATGTCAGCCTGAAAGGAATCTGGCGGATGAGGACAACATAGATCCTTGTCTTGCTTGATATGTCTTCTGACTGGCAGTTTGCGAGGACCGGAACAAGACACATTTGAATTGTTCCATCCATAATCCACTTCTCGTGTGTCACTGCATTGCTCAACTTCAGAAAGAGAAAGGAGAAGAGGATCATCTCTGCCTGCATGAATAACTTCTGCCTTTGTGCGAGGTGCAGTATAATCCGGCCCCTCTTCTTTGATATCATAAATATCCACCTTTGGAGTTTTGCTCTCTATTTTGGACTCCAATCCCTTCTTCTTACCTGGATCCAAGTAAGGACACACTGGAGATTTGATCCTACGGCATTTGGAGCATTTAAATCCCACCAAGAAAAAAATCTTAGACTCATCCAATTCTACGGCATCAGCATGATACCAACCTGCAATAGGCACAAAACTGACACATCAGTCACTTACCCAGAGCTAGACAAGGAGGGGA
Organism: Jacaranda copaia; assembly: GCA_014898725.1. NCBI lineage: Eukaryota > Viridiplantae > Streptophyta > Magnoliopsida > Lamiales > Bignoniaceae > Jacaranda > Jacaranda copaia. The sequence goes on from JACGDI010001350.1 coordinate 110,719, forward strand.
ACAACAATAAACTTCTGAAATGAAGATCATATGAGATTTGCTCTTAAGGACAAGCTTACATTGGCATGTTTCACAGCGAATGTACATTAGGTCAGCATTGTATGGCTGATTACAGAGACGGCAAAGAGGTTTTGTTAAGTCCATATCTGGATTGCCCCTCAGAAGAATGTTCCTCAATCTGAAATCAATGCCAGTGTCTTCACAATTCTTCTTCCTCCATATGAGACCCCAGTGTTTATTTTTACTTTTCTTTGCAACTGCAGACCCATTGGTTGATTTCATCTCAAAAGAACCATTGGTTGCGCCAACAGATGCTGATGGCCCTTTACAGCCTACTAGTTTTCCACGTTTGTTGGTGCTGCCTGCATTTGGAAAGTCTCGACCTTGTAGGAGCAGAGGACTTGTAGGGGATCCATAGCTACTTTGAACTTGAGTGACAGCCCGAGTCTCAGAGCAATTCTTGCAGGTAATCAAAAACTCAACTTCCTCGTTCATATGGACTGCTGAACTGGTAGCACATTGCTCATGACAAAAAGCTGGCAAAAAGAACCTTGATAAGTTTATCCCTAGATATCATGCAACAGAAGGCCACTTCCCTTGCCACTACAAACTTTCTAAACAAGATGAAAATAACACCATTCTTTACATACATGAATAGATCAAATATTTAACGGCGTGCCTTTGTTAAAGAATATAATTTCTAGCTATGCATTTTGCCAACAATTGTTAGAAAAAGAAATGCGTATCCAATATGCTAGACATACTATTGTAAGCAGTAAATTCAGACATAAAGCTGTCCAAAGTGGTCTCCATACCAACGACTGTCCTTCCTAAATTATTCAATAACAGCATAGCATCTAACCATGTAAAAGGCTGACTTTATTTGACATGACAATTGAAAATATTACTCTACAAAAATGAAAAGAAAAAACATAAGCACAGGCATATATAGGTGGAGGAACATTTCCATAGTTTCTGCAAGAAAGAGCTCCTTGTCCCCTAATTGTACTATTAGTTTTAAGACTTGAAGATATGAAATTGCACACAATAAATAGCCAATTCATCAACATGATATTGAAGAAAGATGATGTGAAAGACGGTACCAAATGTGAGGAATAAGCAGAAGACACTTTATGGACAATGATAGTGGATCCTAAAAACAAGCTAATTTGCTCGTAGAAATAGACAATAATAGCTCAAGAAGTAGGACATCCCCAAAGGATCCAAATATTGTTCATGGAAAAACCTCCTATGAAGATTGAAATACATTAGCGAAATAGAATATGAATGTTCAAAGGGATAAATTGAACAGGGATAGAAAGAGAAGATGAAGATACAAAATCCTCTACAATTTATGACTTGCAGTCTACACCTATTTATAGAAAATGACAGCCAGTCATTCTAAACACACCAATTTACACCTTGACGCAATGACAAAATGGAGGATTGGGTACAGTTTGCCAATTATAGAACACATGAGGATAAGTTTGTCCTTTTTCACAAAATAAAACAATATTTTGCCATGTGTGAGAAGCAAAAGGAGATAAATTTCCATAAACCCAATCAAATAGAGAACTTTCAAAGAGAAAATGATTGGCAAAGGAAAGAGATTATTTTCTAAGCTCAAGGAAATAAAACAGACAGGTACAGTGGATTAGCATTATCATAGTCATCTCCTTGACATTTTTTAAGATCAAACTACCTAGGGTTCCTTTCTTCTGGTCTGACTATTAATTTCTTATACTATCTTGGAAAGCCTGCATTTTGACATTTAACAGGAAGAGTGATCAAGTCAAACATAATGATGCAAATACAAGAATATTATATGTCATCACAATACCTTGGCATGTACTGCACTTGACTGCATTCCTGAACATCAAAACATCCAAAATTTTACAATTAATGAAAGGAAAAAAGGGTGAATTAGCTCGAACAGAAAAATAATGAAAATGTGAACGGTAAAATACCTATGCAAGACATCTTGATGACACGAAGAACAAAAACTTTTGAGCATGTTATCTTGTTTCCGCAAGAGATAGGAGAATATATTTTTACAAGAAGCCTTCTGCTGCATCCTTTGTAGTTTGGACAACACGTCAATAGGCTTGTTTTGCTCCACTTTTTCTTCATATTCTCTAATTAGATATAAAGGGATCCGTGCCTCAGAAAACCAGTATCTTTCCTTTCCATCAGCCGGGATTTGCTCTACTTCTGCTATATTTTTCATTACACGAGAGGGCAAGTGCTTCTGACTACCAAAAGCAACACAATATCTAATTTCATGTTCCAAATTTTTTTTATCACAAATAAAAGCATTTCTAAAAGCAGAAGTTTCTGTTTCGCCTTTTCCATCTGGAGGGGTCTGCTCTGGACGAACTAGATCGCTCCACCTCACATGAAAGTCAAAGTATCGAACCTGATGCAAGTGCCAATTGTTGTATTTAGAAAATTACAATTAATTATCACAGAATATGATAGCTGCCTGAACTAGATGCTCACCAGAAAGAACCAAGGTAGAGGAAGAATTCAAAATAATAAAGAAGTAAAAAATTGCACCTGAAGTGCAAGCTGTGCCATGTTCCTACTCATTTCAACTGCTGACCGCCAGATAACCCGCCTGCTAATTTTGGGAGTCTCATGTCCATCAACGTAATGTATTCCGGTCACCTTTTTTAAACCACCTGCTATGCTTATAACTCGTCAATGATATACTTCTATACTTTGACAAAATCATACAAAAAAGGAACATATTACAACCTTCATCAAACAGAGAACTGGAAAAAGGGGGCTTGTGAATATTACCTTGACGAGCGGCTTTTCTAACCATTGAACATGGAAGAACCCCTCTTTGGAACATAAGCTTTGACAGTGTCCCTCCTCTCCACCAGGTGAAGTCAGTCAATATATCCTGGCAATCATCACTTGCAACTTCCACCATAGTAGAAGGTTTCCGGCCACGTCTCCCTGGTCTACGCTTCTGAGTTGGTGCAGCAGCATTTGCTGCAATCTTAGAAGTAGAAGATTGAGTTGAACAACCATCAACAAGCTTTATCCAATCTCCAGAAAGGGCAATGGTGCGTACATTCTCCTCAAGCTGTAAATGCAAGCAGAGTTATACATTTGGAATCATACAAATTTTGTACAAGCAAAAAATACGTGGCAAGCTTAGCAATATAGTACTCAATTTTTTGGAAAAAATGGTTCAGGGAACAATCTTCAAAACCCAGGAATAGAAGAGTTACAATATGCTAGATTCTTGCAACCTAGATGCAATAACCATGAGTTCAAAAGGTAAATCAAGGAAACTAGACATGCATGCAAGCCAGGTAAAATAAAGTGACCAGGCATCTGACACGTTGATATACTGCTAAGATAAGAACTGATGCAACTGGATCTAATGACTAAACAGCTAAACAGATTGATCAGTAATCTGGTTGTGGAAAGGGAGCTGTATATACAATCAACTATGAGAAATAAGAATGCTTACTTCAAGCAAAAGGATCTTTATTTCATTGCATGTAGTAGCCTGTTCAACTTGTTTACGCCATCTTTTCCTAAAAGTTTCATTAAGGAAGGGACCAACGACCAAACCACTTAAGCTCTCCTCCATGAACATGATGTATGTTGCAATGCCAATAAGTCTCCCATCCCCATTCTTCATAGGACGAACACCAGCAAGTACCTTCATAGCCCCTCTGATGGCATTTGAAGCAGCTGCATTTAACAAACATCCTCTCTTGCTTGCTACAGGAGCCTTACAACAAAAACACCAGGTACATCTTTCCCTTGGGACTTCCGCAAGCTTCTTCTCAATATTTGGCCAGAAAAATCGCATAGCTGCTGAAGAGAATGCTTTAACCTGAAGTGAAACATTGTCGGACATAACTTTTCGGTGATTATATGAGGAGCGAGATTCAGGAACTTGATTTCCTTCAGATGAAAGAATGGCCAAACTAGCAGCTGCAGAAGCAGCAAAATCTCCATGCAAATAATTATTAATATAACCAGTTGGTTTGAAGGATGAGCCCATGTAAACGCAACCATCATATGGATTTACAGAAGATTTTCTGTCTACCCTATTATCAAGTTCCACACATGGAAGAAACATTTTGGCTTCTCGAGGAGTTCCATTCACAGGACCACAATAATTAACATTGCTGCTTCTTGTTGTGTAAGAAACATTTTCTGTCACACTTGAAGTGCTTTGTTGGCTTAATTCATTGATATCAGCAGGCTGCACTATCAAACCACTGGATGAGGTGGGTTCAACCAATATGGTTTCCATAATAAAACAAGATTGTTGTCTAGTAGAATCTGTGTTGCCCAGCTGATCAGATTTGGTTACAGTGTCCAAAGAGTTCCCGCTTGGGACAGGATCCTGAACACAGTTTTTAAAACTTGAAGCAGCCATGTCTGCTGCATTGATGCCAGAAGGCCCAGAACAACCTCCCACATTCTCAACTTCAGCCATTTCGAGGACTGACTTGTCCAACAAATTATCCAAATGTGTGGTTCGGTCACCTTCTTTTTCATTTGCTAACTGTAAACCAACATGAGGTATCTCAATGCAAGGTAAAATGTCTTCAGGTAGTTCCCAATAATGCATAATCCCCCTGCATATTTCCGAATATGTGACAGCATGCTCTCTTTTTGAATAAAGGGAATGCAGAACTCTAGGAATGTCGAGTCTGTTGTAGTATCTGATACAAATTTCTGAGTTAATTGAGGCCTTCAATCTGCAAAAAGTATATACCAGAAAAATCAAAGTATAATTAATAAAGGTGAGAAATGTCTAACATTATACAGAGGCACCAAGAGCCACTCAGATGGTATGGAGGACAGAATGATCACCAACTCATGCATACATCTGGGTGCAAGCAGAAACAACGGAAAGTAAGAAAACAAGAATAAGATTATACAGAATTAGATACATACACAAGTAAATGGTCACAAGTAGCAACAAAGACTTGTCCATATGGGTCGACACCGAAATTATGTCCTCCCCTTAAAGTAGTTCCCTGCAAAATTTTAGGTTCAGTTGCATTTATTTTACACTCAGGACAATACCATGAACCCTCTGGCATATGCATCTTGTTCAGTCCTAAGCATCTTGAGTGGTACGATGATGGGCACCCATCGCAGCAAATCAGCAATCCATCCATGCCACAAATGTGGCATTCATCACCATTACCATCCTCATCGGCAGAACTTCCAACTGATCCACCTACTAGAGTAGAAAGACTACCAACAGAAAACTTTATCTCATGATGCTCTGTGATACTCTGTATTGTTTCTCTGTCCTTGTATGCGGAAGTCATAGAGTATCTAGGTAGGACTCTTCTAGATCCACCAGAAGGGGTGACCACTGTACTTGCATCTATGTCTATTCCTACTTCTGATTCTTCACGCATATCCATTTCTGCTCTTAGCTCTTCAGAATCCAGAACATCATCACATAAAATCTGCAATATTATTAATTTCTTTCCAGCTGATAAAGTGTAATAATCTCTCTCCAAAGCATGGGTATGGAATCCTTTCCAGTCAGGTCCATCTGTATAACCCATCACCATTAGATAGTGCACCAAGTAGACTGGCCAAGTTAAGGAGTCAAGCAAGCTCCAATCCAGGCCCCTACAAGCAGAAAAGAACAAGAAGTTTGATTAGCAGTAAGGCAGATAGACGTCAGAAAATGACCAAGAGATAAGCACGCAGCCCAAGACAACCATTTTACTATAACCATTATAGGTTGGAGCAATCATTGGCAGGATAATTCCCAAGGTACATGACCTCCTCCATTTTGATTTCAAGATTTATTTATCATGAAAAAAAGATGCAGTAAGCACTGCATGCATTGCATTTTCAAGATTCCATCATCTTTCCAGGATAAAGCAAAACAAAAGCATTGGAAGACTTGAAAGTGAATATACTAACAGAAAATTTATATCATTGCGCAAAACTTCAGTCTAAATAAGAAAGAAGAATTAGAAATGCCCCCCAACACAGATGGAGTACGAGCAAAAATCAGGAAAAGACAGCTCCATGAAAGATGGCTATTATTATTACAAAAATTACCCAGTGAAAAAACTTAGCAAAAGTTTTAGAGAAGTACCTCATGCATTTTAATGCAAGCTGTGAACCATCTGATGCGAACCTCTCAACATGGCGCTTCAGGGCATGCAACAGAGCAACATGAATAGAGTCCAACAATGTGTTCATAGCAGAGCAATTGAGTGCCCCCACAAAATCATCTAATCCAAAAGGGTATAGAAACAGCGGAACACTAAAGGAACGCAAGAAACTATGTACAGAGAGAAGGTGAGAAACATGCTCCTCTGGAACACCAATATGCCCAGAAGAAGGAGGTAATTCTGGTGGTGGAACAAGTGGCCCTGCCATGTCAGGACTAGCATCCTGTTCTCGAGTATCCTCACATGAATCACTTGAAGAGTCAGCATCAGCATTGGCATCGGCATCGGCATCGGCATTACCATCATCATTAACCTCTACTACTACATTGGCAGCAGCTTCACTATTGCTTACCTCACTCAAAAATGATGAATCAACATGATTGACATTTGTGGGCTCTAGTGTGCTTTCAACTTTCAAAACCTTTGCATTTGCATCTTTACTCCACAATAAGTCGTTCAACTTCTCTTTCCTCTCAAACCATTCGCCAATTAAATCACTATCTTCAACCAAAAACACCTTTACTTCGCTACTATCCAGATCCTCACAATCTCCATCCTCATAGTGTATCCTATACAAACCTGAATCATAAAACATAATTTTTCCCAAAAACACCCCACTGCCCTGAAACTCTTTTCGCACATATCTTCCTACTAACCTTAATGACCTAGTCCCCACCACCTTCTTTTTGCCATCAAAGCCTGCAGTCACATTCTGTTCATCAATTTTCTTTCGTTTTCTCCCCCGGCGCTTCTGAGGCACAGCCTCCGCTGGCTCCATTCTACCACCAAATCCCCTGAACCAAACCCTAAATCTAAACCAACAATTCAGCTTCTTCTTCAGAAAATTATTTCAGCAATAAACAGCAGCCCCTTTCTTCAAACCTATTACATTCAATTAACACAACTCTGAGGACCTTCGCCTCTCATTACACGCAATTATAAAATCAAAATTGAAAGGCAAATAAATTGAAAAGGAAAAAGGAAATCAGTCCATGTAAACTTAAGTAACATTTTAGATCCACTGTAACAACTTTGATGCAAAATCAGAAAAGCAAAACCCCACCTGCAATCCCCCTGAAAAAGAGGAAATTTGCAGATAACCCCAGAAGTTACCGATTACGAATTGGATTCCGATGCCGATGCAATCAACATTAGGATTTGCGTATTTGTATCCGTTCGTGTGTGAGGATATTAAAAAAAATAGTGATAATAATGAATACGTAAGATGAAAGGACAGTACCTTTTTACCAATATACTAATGGAACACCGCCATTGAAGAAGATTTCAGAGAAAAAAAGGGAGCTAAGAGAAGCGAGTGGGGGCTGTGGTGTTGATGTGATGTGATATGGGATACGGTAAATTAGCCCTAACCAAAGGCTTCGCCACTCTCACCTGTTTGTGTCGTGGATTCTCTGCATTCTCTGGATAGTAAAGAGTTAAATTACTATACCACTCGTCTCGGAACCCGTCCGAGTCAATTTCCGAGACAAATATTTCATCTGATTTTTTCTACTAATTTTGCTATACCAACACATGTTTTTATATATTTTTTTTTAAATCTTATTATTTCACACTTTGTGAAAATTGTATGGATAAAAAATTTAATTTTTTTATTATAATTTTACAATCAATATATATTTTATGCAAATAAATCTTTGTCATTCCACACCTCATTAAAATTTATTTTAATCAAAAAAGACATGAATAGTACACGATACATTTTAATTGACAAGTGATTTATAATATATTTTTTTGAATATTTTAAACTTTAAAAGAATTAATGCTTTGTAATTTGAATTAAAACACAAAAAAAAAAAAAAAACAATCAATGCTCCTGCCTAGGTGTAAATGAATGGGCAAAAGAGGAAATAAGAAAATAAATTCAATCCTAGTTGTAATAGTACTGAGTTAACCCACTGAGTTGTAAATCAACTCGGGCCTAGGGATGTGTAAGCCTTTTATTTTAGGAGGTTTATTTTCATTTAGCAGACTCAAAGAGGGACACAAAGTAGTGCTTTGGGAGAATAGGCGGGAACAAACTTGTGGTGATTTTGGTGTTCCCCGCCAATTATTGTTGTTTTGAAATTATGGAATATGGTAATATTATATATGTATACAAGAACATAGTTGCATTTACTTAACCTATTTTTCCAAATTTGAGTCCTAATTTTGTTTCTAACATTTCTTTTATCATTTTTTTACAAGCACGTGGAATATTTAAAATTTTTATTATGAATTACAAAGTATTATAGATCTATATTATAAAGTGATGAAATTTATAAAATTGTATGTAGTTGTTAAATATGTTTTATGACTTACTTTATATATGCTGGTAAAAGATTATATCTGTTATTTTTATAATCTATATCCTTTTTATGTTTGAAATTTATATAAATGCTTGTGCGTGTCGTTGGGTATGTATGTGTTCCTTAGTGCAATTTTCCTTCAAGCTTGGAAAAAAGAGGATTGGTTGATAGTAAGTCAATAAATCAAACAATGTTTATTTTGAATTTGACTAAAATAAAATGTACCTCTAAGTTGGCTAAGAAATTATACATAATTTGATAAAAGTCATATTTTTCAATTCTAGGAGATAAAGTGAATTCCATAAAAATTTTAATACCAAGAATGCTTGGTAAAAATACTTTACATCTTGTGTGATATTAGGCATGTTAAGGTTTATACTAAATATATATTACTTCTTTTTTCCACCAAATTTGCATCATAAATTTACTTTTTTTCATTCATTACTCATGTAAAAAATATATATATATTTTTAGTTGCATGATCAATTAATACAATCTAACAAATATTTACTTGCTTTTTGCTACTCCTTACGTTCATTTTCACAATTTATGCATGGAGTTTTCTAGTTTTGAACTAGTAAAAAATTAAGGTTTGTCAAAAAATTTGAAGATTAGATTTTTGGGATTATATATTGTGATAAAACTTGTATATGATGGATGTATATTTTACATTGATTTTCATTTGCACTTTATTGATGCGTTTTTCATTGTCTTAAATCTTCATAAAAAACATGTAGGAATTACGATTAGTCATCATACCATAGACATGCACATAAGCTGCACATGCATTTTTTTAGCATACAATAATTATTATTATTTTCTTATAAGAAGTATACTATAACTCGTCAGTTAAGCTTAATATTCGAAGGGATGTTTACCTCCACATGCACCTATTGTGATCAAATTTTAGTTTTTATATCTTAAAATTTTATATTATGTACAAAGACAAGTGCCATTTGTTGGCTATTCAATAATACATTTAATAATTATTGTTATTTTTTTAATTATTTCACTTAAATACACAAAAATATGTCATTAATTAGCTATTCAAAAATTTATTAAATAATATTTCAAATTTTAAATCTATTTAAATACCAAAATTTGGACTTGATCTACTTACTTGCTTGTTCCTTTCATATTTTTTAAAACGTCTCTTGGCTTTTTGGAATATTATATATATATATATATATATATATATGGTTTTTGCTTGTTTTATTATTGAACTTCACCATTAATATTACCATACTCAATTCTCTAATTTTAAGTTCACATTTTTTTCTTTTCTTTTTCATTTTTGGATGATCTTTCCACTTTCCTATTATCCGCCACAAGATTGATCCCTTATACATGATTCTTTAAAAGTTATTTCAATTTTTCAATTATATTTGTTTGTTTGTTTTCAAATTTATATGATTTATAAGTTTTGAATTTTTTTTCATATTTATGAGGATTTGATTTTTTATGGTTTTTTAGTAACACTGACACCATAGCAATAAGTGTAGTTTTTTAATCATTAACATTAAAATCATACTTTTTCTACCATCACCACTTCTAAGTATCACATGATCTGGATGGATTGTGTAATATTTTACATGTTCAGCCTCTTTATCAAACTCATTAAGCTTAATTCATGAACTATCACTTGTTTTCATTATCGATAAAAAGAGATTAATTAAAAAAATGGATGTACTTTTTTGCCAGACACAATAAAATTTGTAGAGAAAATTTAAAACGCTAATTTTCTTGTCGAAATTACTTTTTTTAGTTGTTATTTCTTGAATTCAAAAATTTTATGAAAGAAAGCCCTATAAACTAATAATTTCAATCCTCGAATCAAATCGACCCACTCAAACAAAAAGCATATATAATAATATTAACAAACACTAAAATTTTAAACAAGAAAAATGGACTTAACTTACCAGAAAATTTCTGGAATCTAATTTTTCTGATCAAATAAATATATTTGCTGCAATTATCGCCAGTACAAAAATTTGTAATTTTACAAGAAAAGACCTATAATTCAACATGGTTTGGTGGGATTTTAAAAGCCATGAACACCTCAAATGTCGCATATGTTCGTGTTAGGTGTACATCTCTGTCAATATGTACATTAATACTTATTTCTTGATATTAAGATCAATTAAGTTCTATTTCAAAAAATGGTTGTTGTGATTCAATTATAATTTATAACCGTAGGCCTAGTGTAGATTGCAAATCTGATAACTGTGGATGCCATTAATTATAGTTTTGACGAGGAAGGAAATTCTAAACGGTTTAAATGTCTCCATTCTTAATTAATTCTTCACAAATATTCGAGGATTTGCGTCCCTCGTATATGAATTGGCCCGACATCTAACTTATACTCAAGCTTAGGGGCAATCTTATCATGTGTAAATTTGGGATTATTGCCAACTCAAATGAATAGTGCCCAGCTAAAAGATTTAAATGTCTCTACTCTTAATTAATTTTTTGCAAATACCTGAGGATCTGTGTCCTTCGTATATAAGTTGGCATGACACCTGACCTATACATGAGATTAGGGGCAATCTTATCACGTGTAAATTTGGGATTATTGCCAACTCAGATGTATAGTGCATAGCCTACTCAACTATCGCTATAAATATCCCCACATTTAATGCTTTGAATATCATCCAAAGAGATTTACTTTCTACCTTCTCCCTCTAATAACCGATCTATTGACATATAGAACTTACGATCAGCTTTTATTGGCTACTTGATAAACGCTCACCTGAGCCCCATCACTGGTCGACCTTTCAATTAGTGACAAATATATCGACGCCATTTATTACAATATCAAGTTTTAAAGGATAAAATTATTTTAAATATTTAAATAAAATACATATTTTCAAAATCTAAAATTAAAAATTATCTTACACGGACTATCATTTAATTGAATCCAAAGTTAATTTATTTATAATTACACCTTTAGATTTGCATTGATACAAAGATTGAAGAAGTCTATGATGCATTGAGATTGTCCCCCACTCCCAAATGATAGTTCATAAAATCCATCACACATATAAATCCACATAAAACACTGACTAAAAGAAAAGTTATATATATACTTATTAATTTAAACTTTAATAGAAAATCAAGTGAATTTCAATGAAGATGGTGTGCATGGCAATTGATAGATATACACGAGTGTTTATTTATTTATTGAATAAAAAGAATCAATGAAATTACTCACCTATAATAATCCCAAAAAATCATAAAGATATGACATATTTTAATTTGATTTTCAAACAACAAAAATACAGATGCTGACGATTTAACTAAAACAATATTAATAAAGGAGAAAAATGTTATCGTAACATTATAAATTACACTATTTTGAATTTTTGTAACCTAAGTATTTTGTAATTGTAACAATTTAGTTTTGTGTCGATATCATATTCTATCTTTACCTCATAGGTTGATTCATGTCTTGATCATGACAATTGTTTTATTTATCTATATCTCTACGAAGTATATAAAAAATTATAGTACTTTGATAAATGCAAAATTTTAAGATTCCTCAATAAATATTGATTAATTTGTTCAATATGATAAGTCCACGTATAAGGTTGACTAAAATTTATCGAATTTTATGGTTGGTGAAAATGAAATTTTTTTTACACGATTGGATAGCCTTTTAGCACTAAAAAGTATTTTCTTGGGTTTTTGATATAAAACATTGCACAATTTTAGGGTAAGTTTCTGAGCAATGAAACTTATAATAAATTTCATGAAAGATAGCTTATTTGTAAAAATTAAACCAATCTAACTAATTAAACACGATACATAAAATATTTGATATTTAATATACATGAGTATACTATGAATTTTTTTTTCAAACTTATAGTGAAAAAAATGACAAAAATACTAAATTGATAATGTATAGATTTTAAGATGTGGATAAAGTACGAATGTGAAAAAATTATTTAAGAGCACAATATGACTTATATATATGTGTGCTCGCGCATTCTTATAATCATTCTTAAGTCATGCAAAAATTATTTTGTATATCATTATTATTTTATTTATAATTATGATAATAACCATATTAACAATACCCATAAATTCGTTTTTAGTTTGGATTGTAAGCTGCAACTTGTTTGCATATGTTGGAATTACTAGCCATTGTTAATCAGTCATACGACAGTGAACTCCTTCCCATATCTTGTTTACACTGCTTCGTCATACCCTGGAAGCTAGCTATGCTTGAAGCAATCACTTCAACTAAGAAAAGGGGGATGCCGAAGGTAGGTGCAGTAGTGGAGTGAAGTTATAAAACAAGGTAGGTGCAGTGCTAGAATGTATCGATTGGATTACCTTCTTTTCATGAGGAGATGATACTGATTGGGTAGTTTGGTTTGATAATATTTCACGTGTTAAAACCAAATTTATGAACTTATTATAGAATTTCTTTTGTTACATTCTATGTTTTCCATTGTGGCGAGATGGGCTTAAAAAAGGCAAGAGAGGGAACAATATTTTATGAATTATTAGAATTTTTGTTTTTTTTATTTATGGTAATAATTCGTAATTATACATAAATTTCCCATAATTTTTAGACTTGAAATTAATATTATAGATATTTAAAATTAAGTATTATAGCGTATAATGCATGAGCTTTTTTTTTATATAAATATATGCACATAATTAATTAAATTTAAATATGTCGAATAAATAAAAGATATTATATAATTATTCGTGTGATTACGTTTGGGGTTTAAAAAAGATATGGGTTTAAATTAAAAAAGACTTTTGGGGGTGATATGGACATTACGGGGTTTTAAGCAGAATATTAGTCATATTTTGGTTTTCGCCGTAATTCTAAATCTCTGGAAAAGAGGACGATGAGCTCCGAACAGGAAGAAGCCGCCGCGCGGCGGCGGCGATTATCGTGCACCAAATATTTCGACGCGCTCTGGTTTTGCTACTGTACACCGCAAACTCCTCGTTCTTTTTCTTCTACATGTTATATGAATAACACTCAATTGATTGCATTATTGTTCTTAAGTTCCGTTCTTCACGTTGCAATCTCACTTCATTAGTCGATCGGTCTGAATCCACTAAAATTCAGCTCTGGAGATTCACACTCGAGTATTAATTTATTTATTTCTTTTGAAAATTGGAAAATGCTGTTTTCTCTTAGCTGATGCCGATGCTTGTAAATGGCGAGGGTGGAAAGACTTGTACTTTGACGGTGGATTATTATCAAAATTCTTGTTTTATATTAGGAGGCGTAATGGGCTTTGAGGAGAGTTCTTTTTGTGTTTTTGTGTTGTTCTGAGTTCCCTGTGAATATGCTCCCCGAATGTTTGATGTAATGTTGCTTTGACTATCTATTGTTCGGTCAGTGATTATGCAATTGATGGGGTTTTGATTTTGTGGCAGCTCCTGTCCATCAGATGCAGCAATATTATCGGCTTGGTGCCCTAGACAATTGTTCTGGAAAGTGGAGTGCTCTTTATGATTGTTTAATTCTCAAAACCAAAGGAGCTTCTGAAGTTGAGGTGTGTGCTTAAAACTTGCTTGGCAACCTCTGCTTTCTTGTTTGCTGCTTTATGTATTACCTTAGCCCAGTTCTATGGTGGTTAAAATCAATTATTTTTGAGACAGTGGGTTTTATAGATTGAATATGTGAATCTGATGTTTAGTTCAAGTGGTAATTTTTACTTACATCAGGTAGGTTAGGGTTAATGTAAGAGAAGGAATGTGGATGGTAACAGGTTTAGTTCACTGAATGGAGATGTTAATTTGTTTTCTAAGTGCTATGACATAAAGCTCTTATGTTTCTCCTTACTTGCATCCTTTACTTCATGGTGTGTTTAGTATCAAGGGGGTCAAGTGGAGGGAAAGGCAAAGGTTTTAAATGCTTCCTCTAATTGAGTGTTACATGCAACTCTATGTTGTTTGGCATCATGGAGAGGAAGGAAAAGACAACCACTTCTCTTTGTTTGATAGGATAAAAATACCGAAGGGAAGGAACATCTTTTGTGTTTTACACTAATCCTTCTTCTAACTACTACATATGAAAGGTTCAAATTTGTACAGGTGGAGGTGTTGCCTTATCCCTTCTACTTCCCTTATCTTAATCTTTCCTTCTAACCAAACAAAAAGGGAGGTGTGCATCCCTTCGCAAACCCCTCTCCTCCTATTCCGGCCCACCCTGCAAGTCTCCTACCATACGCTTGGCTAGATTTTATGTCACTGTAATCTTCTACTTCATTTTTTGCCTGGAAAACCACACCATGGTTTAACTTTTAAGTACTTGAAAGGTCAATTTAATCATGATCGAATTGATTGCAAGCTGTCACTTATTCGAAATATCAATGGCAACGGAGCCGAACTTAATCTGTAATCAACCTTAGCAATCGTAGACAAACTTAGTACTTGTTGCAAAAATTTCCCCATGCTCCTAGGATATTTTTCTGAACCTTGACTCACTATTAAACTGGACATGTTTCTTGATCCCTCTCAAGTTGTCTAATCTTAGGGTTG
>JACGDI010001350.1:133165-145807 GCA_014898725.1 Jacaranda copaia
AGTATAACATTACAAAGCCAAGATAGATATTGAATCTCTATAATATAGCTTGTATCTACGAGTTTGTTGACCTCATTCTCGATGATCTAGCATCTCTTGGCATTGAATATCCTTATCTTTTGCTTCGTGGGCTTGTACGAGGGGTCTACATTGAGGTGATGGATGATTATACTGGGGTCAACTCCCTGGAGGTTGGATGCCTTCCAAGCAAATACGTCTATGTTTCTCTACTGAAAATTGACCATGAGATATTCTATGTGGAGGCCCACATCTATTCCTATCTTGGTGGTTTTGTTGGGGTTTTCAGGCTCCAGTTCAACTGTTTTGAACTCCCCGATGGGTTCCACTCGAGTGTCATCCAATTTTCTCTTCATTTTGGCTTGACTCTCATCGGGTTTTGCTATAAGGGCGTCCCTTGAGGTCTTCAATTGCGATTGAGTCTTTAGCTTGCTTGACTCAATTGAAATGGTGTAACATCACCAAGCTTTCTTGATGTTGTATAGTAGCTTGCCCGTGCTTGCCGGTGTTGGGAATTTTATTTTCATATGATAATTTGATACTATAGCTTAGAATTGAGAGCTGGTCAACCAATTATGATATTATAAGCAACTGAAGCGTCGATGACTAAATAGTTTATTATTAGTGTCTTCCTATGGGGTACCTCCTTGAACGATGTAGAGAGATTGATGGAGCCTTTTGGTATGATTTTTGAGCCACCAAATCTGACCAAAGAGTTACGCATGAGCTCGAATTTCAGCTGGCCCAAGTTCATCCTTTTCAGTGTTGAGAAGAATACGATGTTGGCAGAATTGTCGTTGTCGACCAAAACTTTTCTAACTTAAAAGTTGGCAATCTCAATAGAGACCACCATGGGACAACCAGCTTTATGGTTGATGCTTTTTCCTTCAAGGTGGACCAGGTTGTCATCCGTGAAAGAGATGGATTCTGCATTAGTGGACAAGTGGAATATTATTTTGATCGGAGAGGCTTTGGTCGACTCAAACCTCCTCATTGATTTTGAGTCCTCCTTAGTGAGACCTCCCATAATCACGTTAATTACTCCTCGAATGGGTGGATGGTTATCCTAGGTGGGTTTTTTTTACTTTATCTTTCCTCCTCGGGTTAATCGATATTTCTCTACGGATAGTCTGGTCAATTTTGCCCCCTTCAGTCCATGCATCATTGGTCACATATTTCTTGAGATGGCCTTGCTTGATCAGCCTTTCAATTTCATTGTGGAAATTGAAGCATTCATTTGTTTCATGGCCCCTTTATTTGTGAAAGTGGCAGTACTTTTTTGATTTTTTCATTATTTTAGTCTTTGTTAACTTCCTTGGTTTCTTAAAGAGGTTGTCCTGTTGGATTGCAAATAGAACCTCTCTCATCGAGAGGTTGAGCGGAGTGTAATCGTGGAATTGCTTGATAGGAGATCGATGACCCTCTCTCTAGTGTTGGTCATCTTTATCCCTAATTTTCTTTTTCTCAACCTCAGGATTTTTGAATTTTAGTCTGTTCATCTCCTCCTAGGTCATGTATTTTTTTCCAAATTGAGCAATTCTTCCATCGATCGGGCGTGCTCCCGCACCAATGCATTGGTGCATTCTTTATGCCTAAGCCTAAGAAAAAGACATCGATCAGAAATTTGATCCTAGGGTTGTCGATTTTTAGCTCCTCCATATTGAACTTAGTAAAGAATTCATAGAGGGACTCTCCCTCGTTCTACTTTACATATGTGGAGATGGGTGTGGGGTAGCTTTGCCTTTCATCGGCTAGCGAATTAGTGCAAGAACTTATCACATAGCTAGTCATAAGAGCAGATTGATATCAGCTCCAGTTTGACAAACCAATTGAGAGCGATGCCTTGAAATGTAGTAACCAGCATCTTTGCGTGTATGTACTTATTGTGTCTGTGCAGTTGCATCATGTGCTTGAACTGCATCAAATGCTCATTCAAGTTGGTGAAGTCATCATACCGAAGAAGTCTGGTCGGCATCTTGGCGTCGATGGTAATGCGCTCGTTGATGATCTCCTAGATAAACGGTGACCATTTTTCTCAGCGGAACCTCTAGGGGCCCTCAGGGTTAGGGGTTCTCTTTAAGTTTCTCCTTAATATTTCATTGAGGTGCCTCTTCAACTGCTGGACTTGGTAAGAAACCTCTTCCCACTCCTCTCGATCTACTTGGGTCATGTTGTGGCCAAGTTAGGGCTGAGCGCAAGAGGCCTTATCACGCTATGAGGCTCAAATAATCTCTTCCCATTGGTCCAGTCTTGAACATTCGACCCTATCGTGCTGTGGGGCTTGATTAGGTTGAACATAATGGTCTATTAAATTAGCAATCTCTTTCCTTAGCTCTGGTTGCCCCCTTTCTCCATGGAGGCACTTGAGGATGGTTTCTCATTTGGCTAGCAGGCGCTGGATTCTAGGCGACCGCGACTGTTTTGAGGGCACCTTTCTTATGGTAGTGGCGGTTGTGAAGTTGTACTACCAGTTGGGGTGGGCATGATTGTATGCTTATCCAGTGTCACAGAAAGCTGAGTAGAAATCTAAGCGGAGATTTGGTCACTTATTAGTTACATTAGCTAAGGCATGGTTAGGTTAACAACTTGCTCCGGTGGGGCGTTAGGGCCCAGGGCATGTGATCTTTATTGAGGCTGAGGGGGAGGAGGAGATGCTGTCTTCCTATTTTTCTTCGTCTCAGATGCGGCTCGCTTGTTATTCATCATTTTTTCTCAGTTGCAATCATAATATTATCATAAACAGCACTAAAATGATGAGGTTAAAAGTTATTTTATTGGATTGGGTTGTGTTTGGGCTAAATCAACCAGGGCGGTCGAGTGATCCAATAGTGAAATTTTTTTGGGTTGAGATCTGCAACCACTAGCAAATGTCAGATTAGCCAAGGTGCCCCCGATTAAGGTACTCTAATGCTCAAGTTAGTATTAATTGAGTAAGAAAATCGAGCAACAGAGTAAGAACGTATGGTAAAAATGGCATACTTGGAGGTAGTTAACATCGAGGTATTTATAGCCTTTTTTAAGTGGATGATATGTCTAAGATGCCCCTATCAAATGTAGAGGGCTCTTGTCCTTGTTTGGGAGTTATAGGTCATTTTTCATCTTTGTACTGTTTCAAGTGGTACCATTTCCTGCTTTCCTGGAAAAATAATACTCTGGAGGCGCTTCTCCTGACAAAATTGGTGGCAGTGGTGATACTGGGGCGGCATGCGCCATTAATGGGGAGGCACGCTAACTGTCAGGCATTAAATGTGGCAAAAATACGATCAATCATTGAAGTGAATACTCTGGTCGATGGTGTTCAATCATGGAAAGTGGTCGACAAGAGAAATATTTAGACGGAATAGGCCGCTCGAAGTCTCCAATCGAGTAGGATCGAGAACATGCTACTCGACCTAGGAGGCTTTGGTTGAATGGCTCAGCCCATGATACTGTATATGCGCTGCTGCACTTGGTGGTCGACAGCCTACCTGAGTCTGGAAACCCCATTGGGCCTGGAGCCGATAGCTGTTGGGTTAGGCTTGTAGAGTTATCCCATATCAATATTATTTCATATAATGTTAGCAGGGGTTTTAAACCCTCCGCTATTATTAAAAAAAAATTACTTTATATATATATATTGTAGTGTATGTTTTTTTTAACTCCAACTATTATTATTCTTTGTAATTTTAGTGACGGCTTGAAACCCCCGCTATTATTATATGAAATAATATCCCGTATTAATTTTTTTGATATTTCTGTATCCTATTTCATATGCTCGTTAATAGAACTTTCTACTTAAAATTCAACACAACCAACTAATTCTAAAATCAATTTATTAAAATTGAGTATGAGAAATTTCAATATTTTCAAAATATCAACATTATAAAAAATGTCAATATCAAAATGGTTTATGTTGACTATCTACATCATGTGATTGTGTCTATGGCGAAAAAAAAGAGTATTTTGAAGGACTAAAGCAACAATATTTAAGACAAAATTATGTGATGTAAGTGGGCTAATTTATAAAAATATTGTAAAAACAGAAAATTTCACAAAACTACTGTATCCATAGGAGTTTTGCAAAATTACGGTAAGGCGTGGATTTTTCAGCCACGCCTTTAACTATTTTTTTTTCTTTTTTTTTTTGAGAAATTAAGAGGCCACACCTCTTAATTCAATTACCCAAAGGCCTTCTTCTTCCTTTTTTTTTTTATTGTTTTTATTATTTTATTTTGTTTTATGAAAAATGTTACCTGAAAAAAATCAACAAATAATGAAATGAGTTTGAATGATTATGTCAAGTTTGTAATTTATTTTTTATGTTCTATGATTTTTCTTTGTATTAAATTTGATAAATAATAAATTTAGTTAAGTATTAAGTGTTATATATTGCACATATCAAAATTAAATATACGTACCATTATAAGCCAATACTCTTACTCTCTTAAAACATAGTTAAAATGCAAATTAGAACTTTAAAATTACAAATCTATAAAAATAATACATGTTATTAATCATCTTTATCAGATATATATTTTGGCCAAGGTTCTAACACTACAAGTATCATTTCACGAGTTAATATATTACATCAAATGAAGTAAGTCCCGAGAGGAGTGGCTTGGGAATTTTTTTTAATTATTTTATTTTATTTTATTTTAATTTTTTAGTGGTGCTAGAGGTGTTCACCGTTTGGTAAATCGGTCAAATCGAATTAAAATTGAAATTTAGTTTGTACCGAATACCGAATCAAAATTTTTTATTCAATATTCAGTTATTTTTTAAAAACATTTGGTATTCAATTTTAGTTTTTTTATACCAGTTAATCAAGCCAAATTGAATTATTGAATTATTAATTAATATATATTATAATTAATATAATATAATATAATATTTTGATATTTTGGTTTAATATACATATATATTAATATATATAATATAATATATTCATATTAATATTAAAAATTAAAAAATTTGATATTTTGGTTGTTAACCAAACCAAATAAAAAAAAATTCAGTTTTAAACAAGTTGAACCAAATAATTTGGTTCAATATTCATATAATGTTTTGGTGTACCAAAATTTCAGTATTCGGTTTGTACCTAATGAACACCCCTATTGGTGACTGAATTTTTTCTTTTGGAAGATGTTTGATAGGTTGATGTCAAGCCTAATGAATAAGCCTTAATATTGTGTGTAATTAAATATAAAATATTTTATTTTATATTTAAAATTTAATTAATTAGGTTTTTTTAAATATTAAAAATGAGCCATAAAAATGTAGTATAAATTTTAATTTTTTTAATAAATGTATTATTTTATAAAATACAAGTGATTGAAGCACGTTTCTATAAATTTACTATACTTTATACTTACTTCAATTGATGTAATATATTAACTCGTGAAAGGATGCTTGTAGTGTTAGAATCTTAGCCAAAACATATATATGATAAAGATGATTAATAACATGTATTATTTTTATTGATTTATAATTTTAAAGTTCTAATTTAAATTTATCTATGTCTTAAGAGAATGAGAGTATTGGCTTATAATGGTACATGTATTTAATTTGATATGGGTAATATATAACATTCAATACTTAACTAAATTTATTATTTGTCAAGTTAAATACAAAAAAAATTATAGAACATAAAAAATAAATTACAAACTTGACGTAATCATTCAAACTCATTTAATTATTTGTTGATTTTTTTTAGGTAATATTTTTTATAAAATAAAATAAAATAATAAAAATAATTAAAAAAAAAAGGAAGAAGAAGGCCTTTGCTAATTGAATTAAGAGAGGTCACGCCTCTTAATTTTTCAAAAAAAGAAAAGAAAAAGAAATTGTTAAAGGCGCGGCTTTCTTGCTGTAATTTTGCAAAACTCGATAGTTTTGTGAATATTATTTTTTTTTTATAATATTTTTATAAATGTACCTATGTAAGTGACCTAGATGTACTAAATAAATGTTGAAATTACCTGGTAATATAACCAATAATCATCAAGCAGTAAAGCTCATTACAAGTTCCAAGGATAGACCTTCCATGAATCCCAAATATTATTAATTTATTACAATCCCTTCTAAGGTTTCTAATACTTAACTACATGCATGCTGCTAGAAATTAGTGGGGTTCCTAAAAATATTGCTGCTGTACTGTTAGTTTATTAGTAGGGTTCCCAAATATTAATAGTTAATTACAATCCCCTTTGAAAGTATTACTGCTGTACTCTTATCTTAGTGCAGCCCATGAAGTGTTTATACATATAAAAGGTGAAAGCACCAAAAGAACAAAATTCATACTGTCAAATAGTTAGGAAAATTTGATTATCAGTATTATCATCTTGTTTCTTTTTGTAAAAGGAGACAAGAATATATTTGATATCTCCGTTCTTATTTAGCCTGTATCTCTGCTAAATTCAGGGCTTCTCTTTAGCTAGAATTATGGGATTCAATGACAGATTTGTTGTCGTGCTCTGTGTATATTTAGTGTTTAAAATATGAAGAATTATTCAGATTATCTCTTCTAAACTTGCATGTAATTGTTTGGATTATCTCTTCTGAACTTACAGTAACCACAAGACAAAAGGACTGAACAAACTAATGAGTCTTTGATGCATTGGGAGATGGTCTTCGCTCTTCATCTATAACTAATTGAACTGATTCAAGTAATAAAGACTGGGATCCTAACTTGCAATTCCTTGGCACAATGTAGAATAATGGCCAAAATAAAACTTCCGGCCATCTCATGAGGAATGGGTGCTCTACCATTTCCAGGAACACATTAATTTTCCTATTCAGATTTTAATCAGCCTAAAGGATAAGGTGGGAACCAAGCTGGAAGACTGTATTCAGTCAGTCACAAATTATATGACTAATTGACATTGGAGGATAACAAGTGTAACTATACAAGATATAACATTTGGAACAGACTAAAGAAAATAGGGAAAATCCCATATTTTTTTCTCTACTTTCTCTCATTGATGTCATAAAGCTTGAGAAGAATAAAGTCACAAACCAGCATGGCAAAGTTTGCAATAACTATTAATTTTTCAAAGCTTCAGTTTCCTATTTTTACTTTCACTTCGCCAAGTGGAAATTATTAGGAATAATTGCATAGTTATATAACAGGTGAAGTTTGCTGGCAGCATTTAGTTTCAAGCCTGTCCAACATAAGATAGCTCGTAGTTTGAAATCTAAGATCCAAAAATTTTAAGACATAAAATCTATCTTATTTTACTGAATCAGCAATCAATTATCCACTCATCCAAACTTCATATTACTATTTGAAGCTTATTAAAGACAGAAAAGCTAGCTTGTATTACTGAAGACAATTTCTTAGAAAAAATAAAAAGAGGGGAAACGCAAAAAAAAAAAAAGAAAAAAAAGGTCTAAAGACATCACCTTAAACTCAAATTTGTTCCAACTTTTTCTTTACAAGTGTCCACAATCTCTAGAAGATGTCACATGCATAAAAAAAGAATAAATATAAAAAATAATCAATAACATTATGTAATCCATATGTCTAGATATATACCCATGCACAAATAGAGACAGAGAGAAAAATAAAATTATAATAAAATTAACTCAATCTTAACCAAAAACATATATGCAAAAAGCAACTAAAACAACTAAAGAAAAATACAAATAAAATGTATTATATAAACTAACAAAATAAACTTATTATTCATAAACAAACAATAATACTTACCAATGATCAACAATGGTTCCTTCGCTTTTATAGATATATAAAGTTCACTCACGAAAATTATGACAATATTGGTGGTTGTTGAACACGAAGAAGATATATTAATTATCCTATGCATACATTTCAAACAAAAATAGGATAATTATGCAAATGGTCATGAATTAAATCATTAGTGCTTACGGATGTTTGGAGGTCCTCTCCTTTCGTGATCAAATACTTTTGCAAGTTTTGAAGAACTAAGATAAACGCGATCCACCTAAAAAACCCAAGAGCCGTCTCAACAAAATTGGGAGCCTAAGGTGAAATAAGAAATAAGACCTTTAATATATTTAACAAAAAGTTAAATAAACAAAATAAATTTCAAGTATACATATCTTTTTAATTAGTACGCATTTCGTATTTTATAAATGAATAGAAATTTCATACAAAATATTACTATCTATATTTTATTTTTCTAGCTTTTTGGGATGTAAAATTATTAACTATATGTTTATTAATTAACATTTCTTTTTCAATGAGAGCTAATTGAACCGTTGAATCTTTTTTGAGACGTTGACTCGTTTCAATCCCCAACTTGAACAATTGATCCTACCTATTGAAAGAGACAAATTGGGGCTTGGAAGATTTACCTAAAAGCGAAAATCATTGTTCACGTACGCAGCCCAACTTTAAATAAAAGCAGAGTATGCTCTCAGCTCTCATATCATGTGGACCATCGCCCCATATATTGTTAAAAACTGTGCCTCAATTCCCATAATCAGTGCGTAGTACTGCTCTTAATTTATCTATATAGCAGAAAATTGTGGGAAAGGCAGAGAGAATGGCTAGCTGCTCGCTGTAGCAGAAATTGAAAGGACAACTGTTTGAATTGCTTGAATGAAGCTAATTATTGTGAAATTCCCAACACATTACACACAGAAAATGTTGCTCCAAAAAAGGGGCCCTCCTCATCGCTTACATGGTAACAAGTAGTTTGTTTATCATAATATGATTAGAAGTGATATATAAATAAATAGATATATTTTAAGTCTATTTGAATATAATATTTTAATTTTATATTTGATTGGTAAGATTAATATATAAATAAATTAAAATATAATATATAAATTTACTATTATATACTTTATACTTTTTAATAAGTTTTTCATAATTTCTATAATAGTTATTTGCTATTTCAATAATTAAATTTAAGAAATGTGTGCGTGTGGCTAAAGATATTAAGTTACTGTTGCAGATACTTTTTGAATGGTAGCAATTATAGGTTGAGTCATTATTAGAGCAGTTAACTGAAGATTAGATTTGTGATTAAGGTCATAATCGGTTCAGATAATTAACATAATATTGTGTTTGACTAAATTGCTAACCTATTTATTTTGTACCTATAAGATTCCTTTTTTGTAGGCCAAAACAACTATGCTTTCTCCTTCCAAGTCATGCCCTTGCATATAAATTTTTTAACATTATCACTTTGTACATTAATATAAACATGGCTTCACTGATAACAACAAAAGAAATATGCACTGTTTCTCTTGTTTCTTGCAAATAAGGTTTGGTCCGAATCAGTCTAAGCGCTCTCTAATTCCTTCTACAGACAAACACACTCATAGATACTTCCTTCACGTGCCTGCCTCACATTTTTGGGCTGTCTACCACTTGATTACTAGCTTCTTTCCTTTTTCTAATTTATTTAATTTATTTTCCCTCTTATTCACTTTAATTCTCTTTATATATTCTTCTTCACAGGATAATATAATAAGTTTGTATTTCCAGCTTCAGGTTCTATCAATCTATCTAAAGCTATAGCTGTAAAATTCTGCATGATTATCCAGCATCAAATAATTTGCACCGAAAATGAACGCCACCTTAATTATCACAGAAATTAACAGAAACATAAAAATCTTCTCTAGGGTACTGTTAAAAAGATCCATTACGACGGAAAGGAACATGAATCACATTTGCAGGAAGCATCAAAATAGCATCTTGAAACCATCAAAACATTAGAGCTAGGAATCAAATAAAAGAGGAAGTGAAAATATGATTAAGGTAATTCGAAATCCAAAAACTATAACTTTCCCATCAAAACACAAATGAAATTAATAGCGAGCAAATAATTTCCCTATAAACAACAAAACCCAACTGGTCAAAACGTTACTATCCCGAAACTAGAGAGGTGATGAGGAGGAAGAGGCAAACCAGGGAAATTGAAAATTTAGGGTTCGGTGCTCATGGATTAGGGCGCGACGAAAAGAGCAGAGAAAGAGAAAGAGAAAGAGAAAGAGAAAGAGAGGGAAAGACGGCGCAATGAGAGGGAAATTTGGTTTTAATATGAAGGTGTCTAAAATTTAAAAAGAAAAAAAGTGTATTAAGCTTGAGTTAAATGTCTAATATATGAAGATGGCTAAAATTAAAAAAAGAAAAAAAGTAATTTTGATTTTAATAAAAAATTTAATAAGTTTCAGATTTAACAGTGGTCTAAACCCCTCCAATTATAGTGTGATATTTTATTACAAATATAATAAATTTTTTTAAAATTTAAATATGATTTTTAGTAGTTTAAATCATTATTACATCTACAGAGCCCCCATTATTTATTATTAATTTGTAAGGGTTTAGAAATCCCTACAAAATAAAAGAGTTAGTGGGGTTCACAATAACCCCCACTAATATACTTATTTTTTGTAGTATGTTGATTCCCACAAGTTCACCACTGGGTATTGTGTGTTGTTAGGTGACTCCTTAATTTCCTAGAAATCAAAAAAATAATCCACACTCTCAAAATTGTCCGCCGAAGCTAAAAATCAAGCAACTGCAGCAACCACCATCGAACTCATATGGCTTCGCCAACTCCTCTGTGAACTCACAGACACCTCTCCACAACTAGCC
Organism: Jacaranda copaia; assembly: GCA_014898725.1. NCBI lineage: Eukaryota > Viridiplantae > Streptophyta > Magnoliopsida > Lamiales > Bignoniaceae > Jacaranda > Jacaranda copaia. Next base: position 143,751 of record JACGDI010001350.1, read on the forward strand.
ATCATTTTTTGCAACAACCAATCAGCTATCCGCATCTTCAACAACCTCATGTTTCATGGACGTATGAAACACATAGAAGTTGACTATCATTTCATTTGTGACAAAATCTCCAATCGTAGCGTCAAACTTCTACTTGTTCATTCGTCTAGCCAGTTAGTTGATGTCTTCACAAAAGCTTTGCCTCTATCCCCTCTCCAAACTATCTTGTCCAAGCAGGCCGTTGAAGATCTTCACTGGCGGCCTTGGGGGGTTGGGGGTATTAGAGAATAAAATATTCATGTATTTTTTGTAAATATATTAGTTAGTTTGTTAATAGGTGGTTAGGGTTTTCTAATTGTATTTAGTTTTCTAGAATTCATTAGTTAGGGTCGTGGAGTCCTTTGTATCTGTGTACATATACAGTGCATTTAATGCAAAAGCAAGTCACTTTTTCTTTTTTTCATTTTTGACTCAGCAAGTTGCACAGGAGGTTTCATGAGTTGCAGCCTTCCTAATATTTCATCAATGGCATCATCCTTTGCAAGTACAGGTGGAAGCGACTGGAGTGTTCACATGATGCTTATCCGACCTGGGGAGGTATATTTGGATTTTTTTAAAATTGTTAATTTTTAAGTTTTTCTTTTTCCTTTCCACTGCAATTGTAATTATAGTTCTTGATTACTTTATCCATAATTAGGAGAGGTATGCTAATCTTTCTTGAATATCAATTCTCATTTTGTGTTTTTATTAAAGTGTCTTGATTCTTTTTGGGTTTATTTTCATGTTTCTTTGTTTTTTCCCCTTCTACCATTGTAATTATTGTGTTACATTTCGGTGTTCTATTTGCTCTCATCCCATGATCATTCACATCAGTATTACTTGGTTCTTAGATTCTGAAACAGTTTTTGCAATTTCCCTTGAAGCCTCAATCTTCCTTTGATTGATGAATAACTGGTTCTTTCCAATATCTGAGCTTCACCCTGAGCTCTGATAATATCACTCTTCTTATCCTTTTCAGCCTTCTCCATGATATGCTAGGCCAGTAGGCCCTAACTTCTTTCTATTTGCTTCTACTTTTTTCTACTTGATTTTCTACAAATGATTTCCTAGCTTATTTAAATTAGCCACCCCTCAAATGAATGGTAGAGCTCTGTTTGATCCTAAGGTTTATATTACAATTCTAAAATTTTCCCCAAAACTAGAATTTTCCAGAACAATTTCTAGAACTTCCTACATAAATTCTACCATTTTCTACAAGGTTCCAGAGGCCTTCAGGAGATGGTTTGACCTCCACCGTCCCGCTCCTTTGCATGTCTTTGGCCGAGGCGTGACAAGTGGATTCCTTTCCACAAGTTAGATTTGTAATAGATAATAGGTAAATCTTGTTTTTTTTGTTCCGGTGAAACGATTGAACACAACAGCTCTGTCTTCTCCAACATTGTAATAACATCTCCTCAAAGTCTCAAAAATAGTAGTTCTGGCAGCTGCAATCTTAAACAACTCCCAACGCACTCCCATGCCTTTCCTTTTTTCGAAATTCCAAAGCAGGCAACAGAGGAAGAACTGTAATTGTAAAATTCTTTTCTTGTATCTATTTTATCTTATTGTAGAACATCGTGCAAAGGATTAAGGATTTTTCAAGAAGAATTGGCAAAGCCATTTGCATAATTTCACGTGCAGGAACGGTATCAAAGGTGGACGTTGTTTTACCAGATCCATTGCAAGCATACGAGGGGTGTATTTTATCCCCATATAAACTTTTAGCTACAAAAGGAGAAGCAAATTGAATTTTGATTTCATATCATTTTTTTTTGTTTGTAGGGAAACTTTGATTTTGTTCAACTAAGTGGTTCAGATGTGTACCATCAAGAGACAGGGATGAAGAACTGGGCTCTGACCGTCCACTTGAGTCGCTCCAATGGGGAAGGCTTCGGTGGTTGTGTTGGCAATTGTTTGATTGCTGCCGGGCTTACTCAGGTTTTTTATTTTTCGCATGTTTCTTGAGATTCTAAATTTCTATATAACATGTTCTGAGTTTGTTCCGAACTTTGCATTCTTTTCCAGGTAGTTATTGGTTC
>JACGDI010001350.1:145907-169612 GCA_014898725.1 Jacaranda copaia
ATATACATTCCATCAACTTTTTATTCAAATAGAAACCCAAGAACTAATTTTTTTACTAAATCACTATTGACTTATTAATTTTCCTAAATTACTTTTGATTTATTAAATTAAAAAATGTGATGAATTAGTTTTTTAATTGAAAATTCTTCTTTAAATCGTTTAGATTGATTTATATTAATTATGATTTTATCTTTAATAAATTAAATTTTTTTGCCTCTTATTTTATGATTAAAATCATTAATTATTTTCTTATATTAACCCTCAAAATTTCAATAACAATATCAGAGAAATGTAATTTATTGTAGTGTATTCATACACCACATAGCTGCCAAATCAAGAAGAACCTGCAAATCATGGAAAAAAGGCAAGGGTCATGCATTACACCACATTAATATTCATTTATTGCAAAATAGTGTTATAAAGTAATCTACAAGATCGTAAAATGAAGTCTCAAAATTTTGCAGAAAAATTTGGCTCGCCATACCTAACGGTTGAGAATTACCACCAGAGTTCAATATAATATTGAATCACATTCTTGGTGATAGCGTGAAAACTTGAGGCTTTATTCTTTGTTTCTTGGTGGGTTTGGGAAATTAAAGGTAAGGCAAAGAAAAACAAAAACTGAACAGAGATAAATGATGTGGAGTTGCAGCAATACGATGAGATTCGGTTAGGGGAATTATATTGGAGAAATAGTTTTGAGATTTTTTAGCTTGCACCTAACGGATTAATGTGGGTTTGGTTAGAGGAGAAGGGAGGGACTTAGTAGCACAGTTGTGATGGCAGTGAACGGTAGGTATAAGGAGGAAGAAGAGTTTGGAGAATATGAGTTGAGGAGGAATAAAAATTTATGTAATTTTAAAAAATTAAATTATTTTGAATATTTTATTCAAACAAAGAGTATTTTTAGAATAATAAAATTTTGAACAAAGGATAAATAAAGAATTTCAAAGAAAATAATATAAATATTAAATTATTTGATTAAATGTTGTTTGTTTTTAGAACAAACACATCCTAAGATGGATATTTAGTTGTTTGTAAATCAATGATTACAAGAATTTACATGATAATAGCCAAAAACTAAATAATTAGGACCATAGAAACCCTCAAATTTCTATACATAGATTGCATAGTAGGTTAACAAACCGACATTAAGGAATTTTGTATTCCTTAATTGAAGTTTCTAGTTAAACTTAATTTCTACAAAATCACGTGCCATAATTGGAAGAACATTCTAGCAGCAGCAATTTTTCTCGGGGTGGCGTGAAGCTTTGGGAGAGAGAGAGTCGGTGTTCTTCAGACGCTGCTGCTGCGCCGCGCCTGGCCTGATGCTGCAGCCCCACGGGATGCAGCTGCAAATGCTGAAGAAAGTGAACCTCCACTAGTAAGATTTTCGTAAAGCCACATGGTCAGCCTGATGCTACTGGAAGTGAACCTAGCTCCTCTAATAAGATTTTTGTAAAGCCACACGGTCAATATAGGCTTTTTTCCTTTTTCTTTTTTTCGTACTTTTGAGATAATAGAGACTGATATGTCAATTGGCACTGTTTGTTGACATACAGTCATGCATATATTTCTTCTCAAAAGCGTGGTTATAAGAACTTGTTCTGAAACCGTGAAATTGGAGGAAAGAGGCTTCTAGTGTTCATTTAGATGGTGATGGCAAAAAAATGTGTCATTGTGGGCTGATTAAATTCACAAGCATGTTGACAAATAGTTTGCGAATCAATATGTGGATGGAGTACTGGAGGATGAATCTAACTTCTACCGCAAGTTGTGAGGGGTGCGATGCAATTTTGGTCCATTAAACAACTGTTTGAAAAGGACAAGGAAAATGAACTTTTGTTTAAAAAAGGTGTTTATATGAAACAGTGGTCAGAATGTTCTCTCGTCATCAGTCAGCCGGTAATCCTAGGAGGATATATAGTGCAGTTAACTTAAATCAGGATTTAATGATTGTGTAACTTTAACCATAAAAGAGGCATATTTATGTCAATAAAAAGAAACAAAAATATAGAAATGCTGAGAGATTCATGTAATCAATGCTGTATTAATCATGAATCAGAAAAAGAACTGCAACATGGGTAATCAGATGGACTTAAGCTTGAGATTGCCTTATTATTTCCCTTTTTTCTTTTTCTTTTTCTTTTTCCCTAAAGTTTATTTAGGCATTTGGTTGGTAAGTCATTTGTATGTATGATGAGTTCATGCACACAGTACAATTTATTAATATCTACTTAGATAGGTCTACAACCTTATGATAATTTCTTTGCGTGCGTATCTCTTTCCTCTTTTAATTTAGCAATATAAGTTATTTAATATCTACTTGGTAAGTTTTTCTAGGTCCTATATGCGTGATTATAACTTATCATCATGTATCCATTTTTTAGCCGTTTGTATCAATTTGATTTGATTCCCACTTTTGAACTATTATGAAGTGAAAAACTATGATTCTTTCATGGTGTTTTTTTTTTTTTTATAAAGAATCATCTTCTTTCAAAATTAAATTTTTGAAATAAAATAAAAATCATTACCCTTCTAATACTCAATGACCAAATTAACCTTATTAAATTTAAGAAATTTAAAACCCCCTTTCCTTAATATTAAACCCTAAGAGACAAATTCAATCAAAAGAAAATTAGAGAAAACTCGATGTGAGATAGCATAGGTCATTTTGAGTGCTAAAAGTGGAAAAAGTTAGGAGGGTACTGATAGATTTCGAGAGTCGGAAAATTTATTTGTTAGATCAGTTCACAATTCACATAAAGCCATATGTATTTCATCCTGATTGATGAGGTTAACTAACTGATATTAGAAGAAAGGAGATTAAGGAAACAAGCAAGGCTATACCAAAGGTTGATAGATGAGTTACTCGAAAAGAAGAAACATACTGTCCTATTGTTTCAATAGCTCAAACAGTAGCGTGCTTTTTCATTGTGAGAACATGTATGAATACACAAACAATCATATCATAAGAAGTAGTAAAGGAATTGGATAATTTCCATCCTAAGGCCTTGTTCTAGTGTTCTGACAACTCCCACCGATGCCATGATCTTATTATGGATTAGGCTATACATAATGAGTGAGGAGTTTGATATCAATTAAGAGCAGTATCAAATTTTATTTCTTTTCTAGCAGCAAAATCAACGATGTTATCTCGTCTTATCCCCAAAAGAAAATTAATCTTGATTGACAATCTGGTAAAATAAAAACCAACACTCTGACTAAAAAACTACAAGTTTGAGTTATGTATTACTTGAACGTAGATCATGCATCTAGAGATGATTTTATTTGGCACACTTACATCCAACGTTAGAAAAACAACCTGCAAAGCCAATTCATTACATTCAGATACTTATTTCACCGATGTAGAACACTAACACACTCCGCCCACACTCAGAAATAAACATCTGGCGCGTAGAATAACATGAAATGGGTTGCCCAACAACATTGGATAATTCAATATCGAGAATGGTGGCTCTAATACCATGTCAAATAATGGATCTTGGGCTTAACTCAACCCTAAAAATTAGATCAAGGGATGAGGATTATCCAATACCATATATAGAGACTACAACTTATTTATTTAACTGACGTGGATACTAACACAAAAAGCATTTAGATCATCTATTTTTGTGGTGATATGGAAAATATTTTTGTTTAAATTCTCTTTATCTCCTCAATAATATACATTCTACTTTGATTTCATTTTATTCAATATATTTTAAAATTGAATGTTGTTTTCTAATAGCACTTTTGTATTCAAAGTAAGACGAGTAGTCAATTAAGAGCTCATTTACTTGGTGTGCTTAGATTATGCATAATACGCATGATTATGATAAGTAATGGGTTCTTGTGTATCCTAGTTAATGTTTGTTTACATATTTTAAATAACTTAATATCTAACTTTAATTGTTTATTTGGTATCATTATCACATTTGACGAAACATATCACACCCCAAAGTCTTGATGTGCAAGCCAAGTTTAGCCTTATATGCATGCGGGCCCTAATTGTATCAAGAGCTTATAAAAATGAATCAAACATTAAAATTGAGTTGAATTGTATATCTATCATACAATACCAAAGTAAGCAAACCAACTCTAATGTGGCGGTGGTGTTTTTAATTTTTTGTGTCTTAGAGTGTACAAAATGCAAAAAGGAAAAGGCCAAATTCTCTTCTGAAATAGCCCTTAATTTATGAAAAACTTACAAAGAAAAAGAATTAAATATATTTGACGTGAATCGAACACATCCACCAACAAATAGTAACCAAACTAGCTGGAGGTAGACCATGAACAATAGAACGATGGAACAGGAAGAACTTTTAAGTAGGTGTCCGAACGAAGGTTCCGTAATTCACTATGCCTTTTTTTTTTTTTTTCAAATATCCACTATCAATTAGGATAAATTTAAATAAAATCAGCTATATTTGAGTTCGAGTTCAATCCATATAGGAACCTAAGTTTTGGCACCTACAAATAAAATAATTGTAGTTTTATATTCATATAAATCAAATTACGATGTCCAGTTTAGAATTATGATGGTCACATCGCATCACTAATTGTTAGTGAGCCGATTAAAGTAAAATATTTAAATTGTCTTTTTTATGGGCAAGAGTTATATAAAAAAAATCAAAATAATTATATTCATTCATCGGATCATGATTTTCTTTATGATTGATACATCTTTTATAGTAATAATTAATGAAATGAGCATAAAGAACAAACTGCTCCCATATTATTACATTTACTTAGAACACTTGCCATTTAATAGTTATTATTGATCAATAATGTCGTATGTCGTATGCATGAATACGCTTGAGATTAATCACGAAAATAAAAGAGACAGGACATGCATAATGGATTAGTATTGTTTCTTAACATTAATTCTCCAAGCTCTAAACTACGTAGAAAATTTCTTGATCATTGTGGAAAAGCTGTATTGTAAGGATAAATAATGATGTTTTTTCAGTCGGTGTATTTCTATTGATTAATTCATACATATATTTCTTCGACAAGCATAGTAATAATTAATACGCTATAGTTATATAGTTAAATCTAAAAACTTATTTATTTGCTACGGTTCTATAATTAATTTATATATTTATTTCTTCGACCCAAGCACAGTTATAACAAGACAAAAAAAAATTTAATTTCATTATTTTCTCCTGGGGCATGGCCACCTTGAGTTTAGACACCTGAATGGATCGCATTTGTATGATGACACCATGAATAGCAAAAATTGACTTTTAATGTTACGTTCGGATGAAGAAAATTAGTAAAGAAAAAGTAAAAAAAATAAAATAAAATCATAAACGTCAAGTATTAAAGCACAACAATACATCATTTGAAGCATTCTTAGTATTCTTTTGTTAAATTAGTACTCACCATTGAATTTTAATATGGAAAAAGTAAAAACATAATAAACTTAACTTAATCTTACCAATTAAGTTTTTCATATATTGCATTCATGGAATTTATATTTGTAAATTAAAAATCTTTTTGAAATGTAAAATCAGTTGAAATAATAAAGTAATAAAAAAATTTCTTTCTAATTAAAATACTCAAACTTATCAGTAATTAGCATTTAGTTATTAAATAGATAAGGATTACTACTTAAATTCAAATGTGATTATTGGTGATTTGCTTCAATCAAGGAAAACGATTTTAAAAATTTATAATTATTTAAAGTAACCAAAAAGAGTCCAACTAATATGAAATTTATCAAAACCAACAAACAACTAGATTTTTTTGATTTAATTAAAAAAATAACCATTCGAAAATACCCCCTTCAATCTTCATATATATAATTATATATTAATATAGATACAAGCACAACAGAATATGTTGATCAAACCTCTCTTTTAGCTGTTAATTAGGATGTTAGTTACAATACATAACAACTGCGACATATTTGTGTATTATAAATACAGCAAAATAAGAATTAGATACACTTTTTTCGATGGTTCTGAGAAAATTTTGAGCCGTATCAATTAATGGCTTCTAAAGCCAAATCCAGAGACACTAATCTGCAGGAAAGCACAGCAGGAACCAACTTGATTTTTCACACAATAACAGTTCAATCAGGAGAGGTGAATAAAACATTAATTTTTATGTTTCTCTAATTTATATATCTCTTCCTCGTACAAGAATTCTTTTTATATCTTTTGTTTTTAGTGCAGAACATTGTTGAGAAGATTCTGGAATTTTCTAAAAGGAGCGGTAAAGCTATTTGCATTGTTTCGGGTTCTGGAACAGTCTCCAGAGTGGAAATTCGCCTGCCTTCTATATCTCCAGTACATGAGGCATATTATTGATCTCCATTTTGACCTCTGCTCTATTTTCTACGTAAATTTGCCAAAGTTTGGGAGGCAAACTTTTTATTTCATTATTGTTGCCTTGTTGTGCAGGGTAATTTTGAAATTATACATCTGAACGGATCACATCTCTATGACGAACAAACGGGTAGCAAAAATTGGGGTTTAAATGTTCAATTGGTTAAGCGGGATGACAGGCACTGTTTTGGTGGCCCTGTCGGAGGTTCACTAATTGCCAGTGGGCCGACTGAAGTAAGTTTGTAATTTCTTTCATTTGTTCGTCTGCAGAAGTGATAGACACAGTAGAGACACAAAATATGCACATAGCCAACACATAGACTCTGGATATGAAAAATAAAAGAATTGGTGTGAATTGATTGCATGTTGGGGAAAGAATCGAATATTCATTTATAAAATTATAATTTACTCCATAGTATAAATTAATTTGATATTAAATATGGAGATTGATTCCCGATTGTCAATTAAGTTGATGACAAAACTTAGAAGAAGATGAAAATTACCCAACACATTCTACATATCCTTTTGGAGGGAGCCTACGAGAATTTAAAAATTCGATGCTTTAATAGAATAAAAAGTTTTGAATGGTATGATTTTGAATATCGATTTGTTGATAAAAAAACCTTCTCTTGTCTTTGAAAGTCGGTGAATTTTTTGTGAAAACGAAATAGATTGCGCCATGCCCATGAAATATTAATTATTACCTCATATAGTTGCGATTGATTAATATATTTGTGGCATTGTCATTGCATGTACAAATATGTTTTAAAACTCATTGTGTTTTCGATTTTTCGAAGGTTGAGATTCATGTATATAATGTATTGTACTTTTCACCAGATTATGATTGGTTCATTTAAACAAAAGGTGAGGCGGCAAAGGATGCGCCGCGGCGAACCCTCTGCATCCGCGTCGCATGGCCTTGAACCGCCTGCGGCTGCACCGGCGTCATCGCATGGCCTCGAACCGCCAGCTACATCTGCATCGCATGTAGATAATATTGTTTCTTGGTAGACTCAAGGCTTGGCAAAGCAGATTCTATTTGATCTACTGCAATATTTAAAAAGCCAGAAGACTCAATTAAAGCAGCTTGTCGATAATTCTTCTCGAGATTTGTTTGAATCTTTTTTCTTCTTTTTAGTATATCTTCAATAGTTACTTTGTTTTTTCAGATAAATTATTTATTTATTTTATTTATACACACACATTAAGAATTGGATAGGTTCGAATCTCTAATATCATATTTTATTGTGGGATTTATGCTAGTGGCCTAGAGAATAATCTATCTTGTGGTGATGTGATTGAGATACTTGTGCATCGATAGTCTTTATTTCTTTCTCAATATTCATTCAACCTTAACTCTATTTTATCTTCTTTAAATATATATTTTAAGGTTTTTATTTTTTATTTAATAGCATTTTGTATCCGAATAAAGATGGTTAGTTAATTAAGGGTTTTTTTAAGTACAAAAACGTGGAAGGAAAAAAAATTCAAATTTTCTTCTAAAATAACGCTTCATTTTATCAAAATTACGAAAGAACAATAAGCATATTTGATGTGAATCGAGCAGACGTACCAATTGAAGGTAACAAAACAAAGGTTGAATTAAAGGGCGAGATAATTTGTATAAAGAGGGAAAAATGACGAAATTGTGTACGAAAAGATATGACTGTATATGCAAATGCTGCAAATATACATATATATTTATCTGTTCAGCACCTTTTCAATATTAAATATGCCCATTCAATATAACAAATACGTCCATTCGATTAGACTTTTCCAATTGTCATAAAAATTCAAACACAACATACCAATAACTATAAATGTACTCTTAACCCTCAATTGCAAACACAAGTATTCGTTATTTCAAGAGATTTTAAAAAGGCAAAGAATTGTCATCACAAAAGTAATTAATTTACTACGTTTCTTCCAAACTATGTCTTCGAATGCTGGAAGCAGACGTCGAGGTAGAGCTGCCGCCGGTGAGGACAATTCAGCCGGCCGCAGAGGTCGAGGACGAGGACGAGGTCGAGGACGAGATAGCACTGCTGCTGCTGCCGCTGCCGCCGCCCAAAGCACAACAGCAAGAACCTTTACTCCTCACGCAATAAGAATTGGACCGGGAGAGGTACCATTTTAGTGTTATATACGTTACATATATTCCTCCGACAAACATAGTTCAATTACAACAAGATTCTTCTTCTTTTTATTATTATTACAGAACATTGTTGAGAGGATCTCGGTGTACTCTCAAACAATTGGTGAATCCTTTTTCGTTATGTCAGCCTTTGGAACAGTCTCCAGAGCAGAATTATTTCTCCTATCTGATGTAAATCGTAGAATTCGAGTATACGAGGCACGTTGGATATCCATTCTAATAACTTCTCATTTTTTCTAGCATGCAAAAAAGTTGCAAAAAATAAAAAAAATGTTTCGTAATTATATTATCTTCTTGCAGGGAAACCTCGAAATCATAAAACTAAATGGATCGCTTTCATGGAGTCGACAAAATTTGGTTTTAACTGTTCACTTGCGTAGCCAGGATGGCCACTATTATGGTGGTACTGCCGCATCATTAATTGCTGGAGGGCCAACAGAAGTAAGTTTACATTTTCTTCGTTCATGTGCAAGATTGATATATATAAGAAAGAATTGAATGTTCATCTCGCAGATCATTCACTTTACACTTTGATATATCTTTTAAAGTACTGATTAATCAAATGAGAGTAAAGATCGAACCTCATACATATATAGTTAGAGCACCTGCAACTTAGTAGTTATTATGGAGTACATATTTCTATTTCTATTTGTAAGAGCTCTTTTTTTGAATTCAATTAGATATTAATATAAATAGACAATAACTATAGTCCTATTCTTAATAAATGGACCCGGCCCAAAACAATATATATAAATTATAAGAAATCTGACAGCCGTCACAATTGCTGAATTTGTATCCATCAATTTTATATTTGTTTAAGTATGTAAACAAATCATGAATACGGTTCAAGTTGTAAAAGCCAAGCTTTCTTTGCAACTCTAATAAGATCCCCATGTTTCGCTAGCCCATAATGCTCCAAAAAGAATATTTATAGTTAAAAATATAAACCCTAAATTAATATAACTCGATCACTTCAATAATCCAATTGTTGAATTAATTGTAATTTGTAATAATTTTTTAAATAAAAGAAATAAGAATTTTGTGAACAGTACTTCCATCATTCATATATTAATTTCCGAAAAAAATGACTCATTTAAATTTATTAAATAAATCAACAATTTCGTATGCATGAACATGGTTGTACTATCTTGTTTGTCCTTTCTTTCCAGGTTGTGATTGGTTCATTTAGAGAAAATGCTACGCCGCCACCCCTGCCGCATCCTGGTGAGCCCTCTGCTTTGGAACCAGGTGGCGCTGAACCCCCCGCCGCCGCATCTGCGCCGGAACCTCCTGTTGCTGGCCTTGAACCGCCTTCTACATCTGCGCCGTAAAGTGGAACATCTGAGTTTTACAAAGTATATAGAATTGATCAACGAAGAGATACACAAATGCAGACATACTTATTTATTCTAAGGAAGAATGAAAGTCATTTTGAGGTTCCTTTTTTTTTTTTTTGTTCGAAATTAATATTCTTAATACTATGAAAAGTAAATCAAGTTATTACCAAAATAAGACTTGATAAACATTCCTTGTAATCTTGATAATAATAACTTTTGAGAAAGAAAAATACGAAAATAAATAGGATGCAAAAAATCATAATAAAAGAGTACTAAAACAAAACAAAATTTTTTTTAGTTATTAATTAATAAATGGGAGAACAAATATTACAAGGACAAAATAAAAGAAAAAAAGAAGAATAAATGAAACAATAGCTAGTACTTAAATTCTAAAAATCAATATCAAGATACATATTAAGCACTTTTCAAACTTTTAAATCACATTTATTTTTTTGATGAGTTTAATTAATAATAAGGAAAGCATTTAAATTATTGATATTAACAATTAAAAATACATTTATAGTGATAAAATTTTTTATCATAAATCACAATGATAATTTTTACCTTCAATAAATTTTCATTACATACGTATCACTTGTTGGTATGACATTTAATTTAAAATATGTAGTCACTTACATATACATATGTATTGAATATAGTAATTATTTATAATAACAATATTGTTACTTTTATATAAAACATACATGTATGTAATATGTATATTTTTTATATATATGAATACATATTAAATATATAATATATTAACTTATATATAATATATTATACTGTGGTGGGTTTATGGCGGGTGGGGTTTAAAAATTAAATTTTCAAATATGCCCAAAATACATATATATTTTCAAATTTGTCTCAATTGTGGGAGCTGCAGACAGTTCACAACATGCCGACTCTTATCTTTTTTGCTTGCACTGATCCTCTCTTTATCCCAACGAATTACTTGTTTTCGTTTGGGTTCGTCTCCACATGTGGGTGAGAAACAGAATTAATATGTATTTTTGTTTCTGCTGAGCATTTATAGCGTCCCAAATTCGTGTAAGGTTTAAAATTATTTGAATGAGTTTACAAACACTTCTAAACCTCCTATAAAATGTTATGATTCTATAATTTTTTTAGAAAAATAAAGAATTTTTAATTTACTTTTAAACTTTTAATAAACTTCTTTAATTTTAACCACATCGATCACAAAATTATTATTATTATTGTCTTATAAGGTCTAAAATTTTATTTTATTCAAAACACTTTAAAAATGAGATCTAGTGTCTTATAACTCTGCAAATATCGCATAAAATATATGAATTTGTAAGACCTTTTAAATGAATTTATGCAAACACCCTAAGTCATATGTGGATGGATTAACCAAATTAAATTAACAGTACACAAAATCAAATTTAAAATTTTTCATGATAGCTTATAAGGTCGAAAAAGGGGAATTAATCAAGATATATGGATAAGATAACGAGTTGGAATTCGAACATAATCTAAGGCTTTGTTTGGTTGTGAATTGAGTCATTCTTCCAAAATATTTTAAGAGAATAGATTTTAGGTAATGGGGTTGGGGGATGTAGTGCTTGTTTGTTTGTATTTTGAAAAATTGAATTGGGAGAAAATAGTTTGTTTGTTTGTATTTTAGGAAGGACAAAATGTTACATCAGTGACTTTTTTGTTGGGTTTGTGGGATAATCTCATGAGGTTGGGGAATGTGATTGTTTTTTTATGAATTGTGAGTTAGAAAATAAACTAGAAAAATGTGACCAAACAAAGCCTGAAGTTCTAGAATAGAAAATGATAAACAATAAGATAAATGAAATAATAATTTATAATGATTTGACAGGTTTATATTCCGCTATACAATAAGTTTATATGCAACCTACATTTTAATTAATAATAAATAAATATATATATATATATATATAATTTTTTTTGTTGAGAAGAAAGAAATAACTTTAATTATTTAAATAGGAGGGTTGGTGCTAGCTAGCACTAGCATTGGGTAATTTATGCAGGGCATCTAATTTGTCAACGAAAGGCGGAACACTACGACGTGAGTAGTTTATATGGTGCAAATGCTATGAGGTGGGTAGTTTATCCAGTGCTTATATCTCTAAAAAGTAACAAAGATGTACATAAGGTAGGCTTAAGCTAATGCCAATAAGTGGCCTGCGATCCAATAATATAAGTTTTCCATATAATAAGGAATGTCAAAAGTTCAAGTTCGAACGAATTCCTAATATGCATGCATTTGTATAAATTAAAAAAAGAAGAAACTTAAACTAAGATTGTACTTGTGAGTATAATGATATAAGTCTGTCTGATTCCATGAGATTGATTGGTTGGATAAAAATAAAAATCAACCATAGTAATCAGAAAGTCTGCGTGGAAGGGCTCTTACTTAAAAGTCCTTGATTGTTGTAGGAAAGATCCAACTTATAATTTGCACAGGCAACTCATGTATCAAAATGAATGCATATACATAGTATCTGGTGAGACATTTTTGGGAAGGATTATTGGATGTAGAATCTTTCAATCTATGTCATTTCAAAATAGTCTTTCTTGGCATGAAATACTAGATTTTGGTTTCTTACATATTTGGCAAAAATAATTAGCCAAGGTGGTATGTACCTTGACGCCATTGTCCTAGAATCTTTCGGGGTGCACTTTAAATTAATTTTGTCTGGAGGGAAATGGCTTGATATCTCACTTAAACTTTCACTACTAAAAAAACGCTATTTTGCGATGGGAAAAATCCGTCGCAAAATGTAAAAAAAAAAAATTAAAAAATAGAAAACATTTGCTATGGATTTAAAATTCATCGCAAATATTTGAATTTTTTCAAAAAAATTTATGGATCCAAATCCGTCACAAAAGTGGAAAAAATAAAAAAAATAAAAAATTGTTTGTGATGGAAAAATCCGTTGCAAAAGTGAAAAAATAAAAAAAATAAAAAATCATTTGATCCGTCGCAAATTATCGAATGGGGAAATTAAAACCTTCCTTCCCTATTTCCCCCACCCACACAAATGTTTGAAATTAAATTTTTTTTTTCTTCCTCTTCCCCTTCTTCTTCTTTTTATTTTATTTTTAAATGTTAAACCAGCTAACTTGCGGGGGTTGACACCGGCAAGCCGGCCAACGCACAACAGGCCAAATCTGGATTTTTATTTTTTGAAAAATTAGTTTTAATTTTTAAAAATGTTAATGTTGTTGTTTGTTTAATGTTTCAGGTTTAGAGAATTTATATTTTGCTCTATCTCCATTAATCGTGGTAATTCTCACAATTATATTAAATTTTGATTATGTTTGATTATATTTTAGTTAAAAATTAATTATATTTGATTATGTTTTAGTTAAAATATTTTATCATGTCTTAGTTATCTCCATTATGTTTTAGTTAATTATTGAAATTAATTAAAATTTGATTTATGCATTAGTTAAACTCAAAATGATTTATTTATTAGTAATATAATTTGATTTAACATAAATAATAATTTATATATTAATTAAAATTTGAGGTAAATTTTATATTTGTATTAAATGTTGTTATAATTGATAGAGTTATGTTTTTATTTGAATTAAAAAATTTATTAGAATTTTGGGTTGAGTTAAATTTTATGGTACTATATATTGAATTATATTATATTTTCAAATTTTAATTTAGTTTATGGAATTATGATTAAATATATGCACTTGTAACATGTTCCTAATGTTGTAGGCTATTTCAATGGTGGTTGAGACCTTTTGTAAGTGTTGAGTTGTGTGGAACATTTAGAGGTAAATTTGCATACCTTATTTTGATTATATATATATTTTTAGTACAATACATTATAAATGTTTAGAATTGGTAGAAATGCGAAGGAAGATAGGTTGTTGGAAGAAGGGGTCGAGCCTTCTCAATTGTTGCTAATTGATTTGTAATTGTTTACATAATGATAATGGGCATAAATGGGGAGTATTTATGTACCATTATGTAACGTGTTTGCAAATATTATTAGTTGTTTTCAATTGAAATGATGTTACTTATTATGTTGAGCCTTCTTTTTTGGGCAATTTGGATTTTACGAAAGGTAAATATATATTTGTTCTCTTAGAGACATTTTTAGAAGCCCGTGAATGGAATTTGGGAACATGCCAATGAATGCAAATATAACTAAGCACAAAATCACTATTTCTTTTCATAATTTTTGTGAAAATAAAAATTCAAATTTACATATCCAAAAACAACAATTTAAATTTTCTAACTTAAATCATGTCGTGAATTATACATTTGATTAGAATTTGAGTTATATGTTGGACTTATATTAAATTATATGCTGATTTATGTTGGATGTATGTTTAATTATATTGAATTATGCATTAGGTTTATATGTGTTTAGATTATGTATTTATATTGAATTATATGTTAAATTTTATATTTTATTAGATTTATATTTTGTGAATTATATATGCGATTATAATTTAAGTTATATGTGTGACTTATATTAAATTATATGTTGGTTTATGATGAGATGTATGTTTGATTATATTGAATTATGTATTAGATTTATATGTGTTAAAATTATGCATTTACTTTAAATTATGTGTTAGATTTTGTTAGATTTATATTTTTTAAATTATATGTTGGTTAGGATTTGAGTTATATGTTGGACTTTAAATTATTTGTTGATTATTAGGATTTTGTTAAATTATATCTGCGATTAGGATTTGAATTCTATGTTAGGCTTATATTAAATTATATATTGATTTATAATGAGATGTATGTTTGGTTATATTGAATAATGTGTTAAATTTACATGTGTTAGATTATGTATTTACATTGAATTATTTGTTAGGTTTTGCTAGATTTATATTTTGTGAATTATATATTTGATTAGAATTTAAATTTATATTTTATGAATTTTGTGCTCAATTATGGTTTGGTTACGTATTGAATTGTCTAATAGTTTAGTTTATGTTTCTATTTTTTATTATTGTAATTTTATTTTTATTTTAATATTGCAGGTTTGGATATCTTAAGACATTGAGATTTAGTGTAATCCTTGTAAGACAATTTTTTTGGCATTATTTTGTAAATTTTATATTTTAATTAGGGCTTGATTTATATATATTACAATTTTATATTATTGGGCTCAATTTTTAATTTAGTAATAAAATTATTGTAATTTTATGTAAAATAATATTTAAATATTAGTGTATGAAATGATTAGTATGTAATACAAAGAGTTATTGATATTGTAGGTAATTATAGGTTTTAATTTGATAAGATGTGTATATTTTTTAAAAAAAACACTTTTCAAAATTTTGCGATGGAAATTTTTGTTGCAAATTTTATTTTTTAAATTACAATTACCAAATTTGCGACGGATTTTTTCCATCGCAAATTTGAATCAGAAATTTCCATCATAGATTTGCGACAAAAATTTCAGTCGCAAAATTCGTTGCAAATTATTGTGACAAAAAATTTTGCGATGGATTTTTTCCGTCACAAAAAACATTTTTTTAGTAGTGTTTGTAAAAGGTTAAAACTTAAAAGATTAGGGTTGTCATCTAGAAACATGAGAGTATTTGCTAATTCAAACAGTTAAAAAGAAGCAAATGAAATTATATTGGTGAATAATTACAAAGGATGTGGAAGTGGGGGGATAATCATTAGATATTATTGCAACAAAATTACATAATAGGTACAAATAAATAATGGTATATTTCAAAATAGTTACCAATGATAATTTAAGTAGGGGAAAATTATATTTTTAGTCCAACAATATCACAACGTTTTCACTGTTGGTCCCAAAAATTGGTACTTGACATTTTTAGTCCAAAATTTATAATTTTTTTGGCATTTTGGTCCTCCATCTAGTTTTCTATTAAATCTTTGGCAAAAACTATTATATATTTATAAAAAAGCCCCCCAAATTTGATTTATTTATGTAAAAACTCATTAACATTTTAATTTGAGTTAATTACATAGAACCCCTAAGGTTCGACTCAATTATAAATCAATCCAGAAAAATTGCAACAAGCTCCTAATGTTTTGCTCTACTTTGAAGAACCATTAACCTCATTTAATAAATTTATTCAAAAATTTATGTGAAAATTCAAAAAAATTCTTAAATAACTGCTTTTATTTTTTTTGATATAAAAATGCCCTTGAACCTATTTGTAATGTTATTTGTACTAGTGGGTTTTAATTTTAACATTACTCATAATAAGTTTAAATATATTTTATTGTTAATAATTTTTTTAAATATTTAATAATCTTTAAGTCCAAGTTAAATTAAAAAATAAGAAACTAAAATCATAAACATACATAAAGTAATTTAATCAAATTAAATTAAATTTATTTATTAATTCAAAAATAAAATAAGTAAATAATAAAAATATCAAAATCAAAATTAAATTCATCTTCTAAATAATAAAAAATTTATGATTTTAAATTAATTATTTCATAATATTAAAATAATAAATATTCTTAATAGAATTTAATAATTTAAAAACTAAGTAATTTAATAACTTTAAATAAGTAATTTGATAATTTTAATCTTCTTAACACAATTTAAATAATTTTGAATAATATATTTTAATAATTCTAATAAAATAAAATAAGTAAAAATATTAATTATTTTGCATAATATTAAAATTAATACTTAATAATAATACTTACACTAATACTTAATTATATTAAATTAATAATTAATAAATAAGTAAAAATAAATAAGTATTTTTTTTTAAAACAAACCCACCGGCCCCACACTGCAAACCCCGCCCTTGCACCCCTGAACCTCTGTCCCCCCCGCCAGCCCTGGTCAACTCATAATCGGCCTGGCTGTGGCCAGTGGCTACCAGCCGCTAGCTGCATGGCCGTGGCTGGCACGAGGCGGCCACTGGCCATGGCCTGCAATCTAGATTTGGGAGGGGACGGGGGTGGGGTGGGGTGGGGTTTGGTTTATATATATGTGTTGTATTAGTATATATAATATATGTATTTATATATATAATATAGATATATATTATGTATCTATCTATATTGTAAATATATATCATTTTAAAATATTTATATAGAGAACTTATGGCTCGTTTGGTTTCATTTTCTGAAGCCATTTTCATTTTCTAGTGAAAATACATAGTTAAAAGTCAGTTAGAAAAAATATTTTTGAGAATAAGTTGTATTTGGGTGTGTTGTTTAAAATTATAGGTTTATATAGTCGTAAAAATGAGATGTATTTGGATATTGGATTTGTTTGTATTAAAAGTTTGTAGTTTTTGAATTTGAATTGATGATGTGAAGTGTGATTATTTGAAAAAATAATATCATAATTTAAATTTAAATTTATAATATTTTGTGGTGAATGGTGTTTGAGAAGTATTGGAAAGATAAAAAATAATTAAAGTAATGATATAGGTTGAAAAAGGGATCAAAATGGAGATAAAATGTAATAAAGAATGTTTTAAAAATGAAAATGTTTGAGAAAATGGTATAGATAATGATAATTCTTTATTTCATTTTGAGGAGAAAATGAAAATAGGGCTTGAAAATGAAAACAAACGAGTTGTTAGCTTTTTAATTTTTTTCATGAATTTTTTAGTAAGGATAAAAGGGACATTTTACAATTTGTGGTTTTTTCATAAATAAATCAAAATTTAGGGGTCTGTGGGTAATTAATCCTTTCTCTTTTAACAGTTTCCGTCAAGATTTAATGATGGAGGACCAAAAATGCTAAAAAAATTATAAATTTTGGACTAAAAGTGATCAAGTGCTAATTTCTTAGACTAACAGTGAAAATGTAGCGATATTGTGGAACTACAAGTGTAATTTTTCCTTTAAGTGGGTACTTTAATATTAATTCTACTTATAAATGTTGCTACATTTTTTAAGTTTATGTAGTGGGGCATATATCCATAAATGATAATAAAATATCACTTGAGAATAAAAAGCTGTGTCCATTATTTTATATAAATTTAAATTTTAAAATAATTTTTATATATTTTACTATTGCCGCTTTGGAGGTTGTTTATCTAAATACTTCATACGTATTGAATGCAAAAAAACTCAAAAGTTCCCAATTGTAGTAATGAGTTTTAATTTTATAAGAGTCCTCAATAACTATATATAATTTATGAAACTATAGAGGGTGTGCTTATAATTAATTTAAACTTC
Source organism: Jacaranda copaia (assembly GCA_014898725.1). Lineage (NCBI taxonomy): Eukaryota > Viridiplantae > Streptophyta > Magnoliopsida > Lamiales > Bignoniaceae > Jacaranda > Jacaranda copaia. Next base: position 163,902 of record JACGDI010001350.1, read on the forward strand.
AAGAGAGATTGTTGTAAATTGTAATTATCCTATTTAAAAATTTAAGTAGATGCAATATTTGAAATAACTTTCAAGTTATATATGTTTACAAATTCATACATTTTCCATTTACATATTTGTGGTGGAGTTTTTCATTTTAACTTTTTAAAAACATTTCATAATATATTTATTCATATTAGGTACTAAATTTTTCCTTCACCTCAACTATTTTACCAAGTTTTAGAATCTTAGAGATCTATCTCGGCAATTTTTTAAGTTTTCATTTATTCTTCATTGTATACAATCAACTATACTTTAACATGCAATATTCATATCTTAATTTTGGTATATGTACAAAAATATGTTAATTTCTTGCATTTACTACATAGCTAGTCTTCCTAAAGATGTGCTAGTAGGACTGGTTTACATTTAAATAAATAATTTCCTTCGATTTGATTAATGCAATTGCCCTTCACTTCTAACATCCCATGTATGAAAACTTGTTCTTTTTTATATTTTGGACATATTTAAAAATGTAAAAAAATTAAATTAAATTAAATTAATATTGTTGGTAAAACTCAAATATAAAGACAATCAAATGAAGTTGGCACAGACCATACAATATTGATGCTACTTTTTTCGACAATTTTTTAGAGCACTATTTTGAGCAATTCAAATACTAAATTACGTAATAGAGTGATTTACGCTTCAAAAAGAACAATCAATTATAAATTAAGTGAAATGAAAATTTTCAAGTCATTAGTTGCTTACTTGCTTTCAATAAAACTCAGCCTCATTAAGAACTTTCTCACCTTAAATTAACCCCAAATTATTTAATAGGATATTCTTTAAATAGTCATATTTATAGAGTTTTTATTATAAACTCTGATGTTGTTGATTGAAATATTTATAAATTATAGACTCAAGAGATGTTGCAATTTTTGTAAACATATTTCCTATAAAAAGTAAATTAAAAGTTTCTAGTTCACGTAATAGGAAAAATCCAGGTACAAGTAAAAGTGAAGAATAGATGAGAATGTTAAAGAACTTTCTACCATAGCAATTGTCGAAGTACACGTAAGATTGAAAGAATAAATTAAAGTATTGAAGAACTTTCTATTAGAAGAAGTAAGAGACGTAGGATAGAAATAAAAACATTTGGAAATGATCCTTGCACCTATTTAGTTTAAAATGATCTAATTTATAATGAAGTTGGAACTTCAGTGAATTTTATGTCCTCAAAGAAAGCTATTAGAAGTGAAATTGTGCGATTATTAATATAAAACTTAGATCTTGACTCACATAGGGGTTGCAAATCAATAGAGTGTAAGTAAATATTCAAAAAAATAAAAAATAAAAAACTTTGAAGCAGATTGTTCTATAGGCAAATGTAAAATAAAATTAATTGTAAAGAGGTTTATTCAAAAAGAAGAGTTTGATTATTTGGGCACTTATTCACCGATTACTAAAATTACATCTATTAGAGTTCTTTTAGTAATTTACAATCTTGCAATATATTAAATGAATATAAAAATGACTTTTTCAAATGATGGTTAGATGAAGAAATTTATATAAAATAATCAAAAGGCTTTTGGTTTTAAATCAATAACATAAAATATGTAAATTTATTAATTTGTTATGTGGCTTAAAACAATCACCAAAATAATGATGAAAAAATTTTAATAAGGTTAAATAACACTTAACCCATGAACCTTCTGGGTTCTGTGGCCCCCAATGCCTACCAAGGCTATTGCATTTGCATTGTTATATGCTGCCAATCAACCTCTTCTTAGCGCTGTTGTTCTTGGTGCTGCCTTATGGGATACTGCTAGCCAATGCCTTCTTGGTGTTTTCATTAATGTCACTGTCTGCATAATGTCCCTAAACAAATTCCTCCATTTTCTTTGGAGTCACTAGATGCAAATAGCTCAACCACATCTTTATAGGATTCGGGTGGCTTGGTGGTATCAATATTTTCTTCCAAAAATTCATCGAGAGGCAGAGAAATTAGGCATGAACTCCCTGCCTGTTTATCAAATTGCCTACCCAGAGACCTGCGTTCCATGCCCAATTACGCTTTGACACAATCACAGACACACAGAGGATAGAATCCTTAAACTAGACCATGCAGCTAGTATTCTTACATGCACTTAGATAACGTTTATGACAAAAGTTGAAAAAATATAAATTAATTTCAAAAGTACTAATTGAAAATTAATTACAAGTACATAATGATTTGAGCTAAGAAGATAGTTTTGACAAAAAATATTATTGAACATAATCTTATTTTAAGTTGACTCACTAAAAAATATAGGAAAACTAAATTCCAAATTGAAAAGTTAATAACCAGACATACTTGAATTTTTAGGAAGGACAACACATTGGGAGTGGAACGGATTTGTGGAAATTTGAGACTTGACCCTAGAAAAATTTTATATATGTGGAGCTCGATCTAATTAAACTCAGAGATCCAAGGAGCTAAACCTACTTAATTTATTATTCTTACTTCATAAATTTTAAAAAATTAGAAAAAGACTTCCTAAAAAAATAACATCACTAATATAACTCTCAAAATGTGATGTAATGATACATTTGTTAATGTACAAATTCCTAAACTAAAGCTCACAAGCATTTTGAAAATGAAATTACAAAAGATTTTATGTTATATCAATCATTGAGTTAAAGAAAGCATGGAAGTAACCAAGTAGTGTGTCCTCCTTCAAGAATTTTTGGCAACTTAAGATCAAGCCTCATCACCAGATGAGAGTTTGAGTCCACATGCCAACAATTTTCAAATTTCAAGCATAATCTCATAATCTGCATTCGAAAGTCATTTTCAAAGAAATCGATGTAATAACCTGGTACTTGCACTATATTTGGTTTAAGGAATTTGATAAGAAAAGAAAAATATTAGGGAAAAGAAAAACAAAAGTAAAGAAATATAAAATCACAGACATTTTTGGTTGTAGAAAAAAACAATGAAGAAAAGAATGTAAGATGAATGTGTTGGTAAATAGGGGGAGAGCACAAATGAACTTTTTCCTCATTTTCCTCATCATTTTGTGGGGAAAACTCATTTTCCACAATTCCATTATATTTTTTCTTAAGTTTTCTATTCTTTAGTGTTTTTCTTACTAACCAAACAATCAAAAATATTTTCCTTAATATTTTCTTTTCTTTTTCTTATCAAAATCCTTGAATGTAAACATTTTCACACACACACTGCTACTCTGAGGAGCAAAATAGGAGCCCCTAAAAATCCTATCTTCACTTAATTATTTTATGGGAAGTCATTGTATGTAGAAATAAATTAATATTTTCTTGTGTATTACATTTTAATAAAGTGAAGGGTGATTCTGGAAGAATGTGATCAAAATTTAACATTGATAATTATTATAGAAATTATGCACATTAAATTTGACAGAAGTTTTTGCTTGACCAACATACATATATGTGTATATATGTATGTGTATATATATATATATATATATATATTTAAGTTAACAGATATATAATTATTTATCTTTACAGAAAAGTGACTAAAACTCATTAGATTAAATAGTCAATAATTTAATTTGAGTTCAAACAATCAAAATATGTTTTACACTTTCACTATTTTTTATTTACTACACTCATTTATTATTTTAATTATGTAAATTTAAATTATTTAAGTTATTAATTTTTTTGTGCTCTCATCAAAAAATTATTTTTGGACTCAACAACTAAAAAGGCCAAAACAATGTTTCAGACTAAGAGGGTGTTTGGGTGAGCTTATAAGCTCTTTAAAAAATTTTATAAGATGTTTAAAAGTTTATAAATTCATAAAAAGCGTTTGGTAATTTTTTTTTTAAAAAAAAGCTTATAAGATCCTAAAATAAGATATTAGAAGTTTATAAGCTATTTTAAAAAAAGTAAGGAGACCCTAACTTATTTTGAATATCTTTACAAACTTCTTCATTTTTAATCACTTTAACTACAAAATTGCCATTATTAATATTTTATAAGCTCCAAAATCTTATTTTATTCAAACACTTTAACAACTTATTTTAAAAATAAGATTTAACATCTTATAAACTCTAAAAATATCTTATAAAATATAGGAGTCTATAAGATATTTAAAATAAGTTTAGCCAAATACCCTCTTAGCCCAAAAGTATCTATGTTTAATGGGCCTCATATCGTCACACTAACCGAAAGCCTCTTAAAGTGGCCCAACAAATGGGTCCAATTAAAAACTCTCTTCTATAAGGAAACAATAAACAAAATAACTAGTGTATAAATTAAGAGGGTATTTCAGTGTGAGTTTCTTAAAGTGTTTTATAATATATTTAAAAATTTATAAGATATTTTAAAGCACTTAGTAAAAGTATTAAAAAAAACTTAAAGATCAAAAGTACTTAAGATTTTATTTTAAAAAAATAAAGAATTTCTAATTTATTTTTAATATTTTAACATCTTTCTTTAAGTTTGCTCATGTTAAATATAAAAGTATTGTTACTTATATCTCATACAGTTCATTATGTTTATTTACCTAAAAAAATAGTGAAAAAATAAAAAATAATGGCCAAAAATATTAATGACAATTCGCATGATATATGATAAAATAAATGTAACATGGTATGGTTTACATGGATAAATAGTGAAAAACTTTTTTTAGCAACATACTTGATATTTAAGGGTATAGTTTTTAACAAGTTAAAAATTATTCAATGATCAATTGATCAAATAGCACCGCCCTCATAAATGTAAATATGAGGTTGAAGATTTAAATTTTAACAAATTCTTGTGTGCATTTATGTATAAATTAAAAAAGAAAAGGGTAAAATAAATTTTATCCACCTTAAAAAGATACATAAAATAAGAACTATTTGTTATCATTTATTATCAAAAAAATAAAATAGAACGAGAAAGTACCATCAAAAGGCGTAATATGATATATAATGCATGCACTTAAGTACATTCTCCAGAAAATTTATTATTTAAACTTAGCATGAAAACATCAATACTACGAATTAAGCCATGTTAATAATCAAATTTATATTATATCAATATAGCATGATATGCATCATTTAGTATTTTCACACTTAAATGCATAAAACAAAATGAAATAATATTTGACTTATAAATTATTTAGTGTGGTTTTTGTCAAACAATTATGAAAGAATGGTATTCAATATTTCAATTATATGCGCTGAATTATTTTTGTATCAATACACAAAGTTGCACCTTCTTCACCAATATCTCTCAATGAATATATCAATTTTATTTATTGCAAATGGACTTAGGAAATTTTAGGTTGTAAAGTTGGATATACATATTGATTAGGTTGAAAGATGTTTATAGTGAAAAAAGTGGTGTATGGGTTAATTCAACTAGAGAGGTTGAATGATCTAATTGTTGTATTTCTCAAGGTCTAAGATCTGCAACAACAACACACATTAAATTAGCCAAGGTGCCCTCGACAAAAGCACACCAACGCTTAAGTTAGTTCTGATCGAAAGAGGATAATCGAACAGAATATTAGGAACTAATAGTATATTTGGCATTACTTAGAGCGTGGTTAGCAATGAGATATTTATAGCCTTCTCCTGGTGTGTAATATGTCGAAGGTGGCCTTATTAAGTGTAGAGGGCTCTAGTCCTTGCCAAGAGGTTAATGGTTATTCCCGATCTCGTTATTGTTCCAAGTGACATCATCTCCTATTTTTTAAGATAAATAGTACTCTGGATAGG
>JACGDI010001350.1:173716-207987 GCA_014898725.1 Jacaranda copaia
TAATAGGTTGCATTTTGCTGTTGTACACTTTGTATTTTGATTGTTGTACAGTTTTGCATTTTGGTGCTGTACAGGTGCTAATTTGTTGTAAATTGAGCCGTGGAATTTTTGGAGTGTGCACTGTGTCCTATTCACATTGACATAGTAAATGACAGTTGTCCACTTCCTTTTTCTTCTTTGTGTACATGTAAAGGACATAGACCAAAGTTGCTGAATTGTATACAAACCTTGGCTACCGTTTGCATTCACCAAATCGGATAGGTCTAATTAAATTGATCCATTACCAAATTTAAAAATTAAAATAGTTTTCAAAAAAATTAAAAAATTGATTAACCATAAACCAAAGCAAACCAAATCAAATTGAAAATTTTCAACTAAAACCGAAAAGCAAACCATCCAATCTTGTTCGATTTTCAATTTGATAAAATGTCAAATCAAAATTTTTGATTAATCAAAATTTTGATTTAATTTAACCAAATGCACAGCACTTATTGTACATATGAAATTCATGCTTGTATTATATGTGAAGTAATTTATTATGCACTCATATGAATCATGTCTGAAATTTAATGTAGACCATATATTAATAAATAAAATATTGGTTTTCCATTTATAGACTTTGTTCTATGTGCACCTCACTATTGCCAAATATTAATGAGGGCTATAATGGGCCACAAGGAAATCGCAACAACACCAAAAAAATATTATAAAAGAAAACAATTTGAATAAGTATATAATCTTACCATTAATTCATCAATTGAATTATAAAATAGTTACTTACTTTTGACTAACTAGTATTCGATGTAAAAAACGAATTTTGTCACAAAGATGTTACTTTTCTATTTAAATTCAAAATTCTTAAATTCACCATTTCAATTTTCATATTATGGTCCAATATAAAACATTAATCACAAACTCATACTTATTTTAAGATAAAATTTCTCATCAATATGCACCAACGGACAATATCTCGGCATAATTAAACTTTCATATTTAATAATGAATATGATTATAATCAACTTATGCTCTTCAACATAACTAACATTCTCTTATTTATCTAAATATGATAGACTTCAACTATTTTTCAACTTGTGCGTTTGATTGAAAAAGCAACGGCAAAAAATTGAGATGAACTCATTATCACCATTACGGATTCAACTTTCTCAAATGGATTGAGCTAAAAAATTATGTAAAAACTATAGGGGGACTAGAAATTGAAACGAATTTTTTGATTAAAAGAATAAAAAAGATAACACATTCGAAGCTGTCAATAAAACTCCTCAAATGGCTACTCAAAAGCTACACGAGAATACTTTAGGTCTTATTACATCAAATATCGAGATGCTAATCAAAATTCAAGCAATAAAATGAGGATGCACATTTTGGAGCATGATTGACTAAGTACAAATTGATGGAGAAATAAATGAAAGTCGGTTTTATTGTTGCATTTTCTATGGCTAATATATCAGTCCATAAACTGAAATAATAATCTCAAATACACGTACTTGTATTTTCTCGAATGCTTCTACAAGATTCATTATGAAATATATAAAAGTAAATTTTGTTACAAAAGCTACAATGAGAAATTTGTAACTTATTGTACTAACGTTACTAAGAATTGTACTAATCGACCGGTTGCAACTCTCAATGGTAATCAAAGTAAATTCTATTGTGGATAATAGTTTCAACGCAAACAAATAAATTATGTCATTTCATTTCCGCGGCATAATTTAATTCCTTAAAAACCTTAATCAATTGTCTACTGAATACACTAAGGACACCTCAATATATATCAAAACTTGGTTATTATCTTGAATTCAGGTCAAATTGGTACAAAATATTATTTGAAGCCAAAAGTGTGAAGAAATTGGGAGCACACAAATATTTACAAAATATATCTTTGTTTTGGTATATGCACAAAAAAAATGGTAATATCTTGCATTTTCTATGTAGCAAAAATAGGTATTCCTGAAGCTGTGTAAGAACAACTAAGAGGCTGTTTGAACGAGCTTATAAGCTCCTTAAAATATTTTATAAGGTGTATAAGAGTTTATAAGATGTTAGAAAGTGTTTGATAATTCTTTTTTAAAAAAGTACTTGTAAGCTTCTAAAATAAAATGTTATGAGCTTATAAGTTTTTTTTTTAAGATCTCAACAAACTCCCTTAATTTTAAACATATTAATTATAAAATTGTCATTACTAATATATTACAAACTCCAAAATTTTATTTTATCAAAACACTTTAAAAGCTTATTTTTTAAAAAAAATCTTACATCTTATAAGTTTCAAAAATATTTTATAAAATATAGGAGCTTATAAAAGAACTTTTCAATAAGTTTAGTCAAACGCCCTCTAATTTACATTTTAATTCAATGGTCCCCTTTGATTTAATTAATGCAATTAACCTTCACTAATAACAGACTAAAACTTCTTTATATTAGAGACATATTCGAATTTTATCCATGATTAATTAATATTTATAAACAAAAAGCATAAAAATATCAAGTTAAATTGATACTTATATTCTTAGTAAAACTCAGATCTAAAAATATAATCAATTATAATGAGCCTAAGAACACCCGATAAATAATGCGACTTTTTCTGCAATTCTATTGTGCATTATTTCGAGCAATTCAGATATTCTATAACATAAAGTGTAATATCTTTTTATTACGCTGATTGGTGCGTGATTGGTGCTTAAATAAGTAATTACAATATCAAAAAAATAATTTTTATTGTTATGAACATGTTACACACTTTACATTTTACTACATGATTTGAGGGAAATAAATAAAAATAAAAAGAATCCGAGCTGGTGTGAAAACACCAAGAAAAAGTGTACAGATGGGCCACAGACGGTGCGCAACTTGATCTCAAAAAAACAGAGATCCACCATACAGACTCTTAATTAAATCAGACAAAATAAACTATGTATATAAACTTCAATTATTCTATTCTTCTCTTCCTCTGTTTCCTTCACTCCTCCTCAACTCCTCTGCCTGCCCTGACAATGCCAGAATACTTCAAAATGCTACAAAGAGAAACAAGAAGCATCTTGGCTGAAGCTGAAAAGGGCAGAGAGTAGAGAGTGAAGGGCAAAAACAGAGTTTATTTTCTTCATTTTATGCAGTGAATTTCAATTATTTCTTCTCCCTCCCTGTTGTTTTGAGATAGAAAAGGGTAAAGGGGGAAGGAAAAAAGGGAGTAAATAGATCCATTGGATTTGTTGAGATACTAATTGGGGAGACTATGGAGAGTGGAAACCAGAGCATCCCCTGTTTCTTGATTTTTTGTAAAGAAAAAATGGATCACATTTCTGCGAAGAGTGTTGTAGTAGGATGGCTCATTGGCTCGACGGCGGATATAAAGGGGAAAATTGGGCCCATTTGGGAGATTATAAGAGCCTCATTTTTAGTTCCAGTGCTGAGTTTTGCTCTGATAATTTGCTTGGTCTTGTCCTTCTTGTTGTTTGTTGAGTGGGTTCACATGATGTTTCTTGCTGCTCTTGCGAAGCTATTTCGGAAAAGGCCGGCGAAGAGATACAAATGGGAAGAGATGAAAAGTGATGGTGACTTGGAGAATGGAGATTTGGATTTCCCTATGGTTCTTGTTCAAATCCCTATATACAATGAGATAGAGGTTTTTGATTTGCTTTGTTTATGAGTTTGTTTTTCCACACACACACACACACATGCCGGTTTGTGTGAGAAAAGATAACGTTTTGTTCTTTTTTTTTTGAGGGGCAGGTTTATAAGATCTCCATTGGGGCAGCATGTAACCTCTCTTGGCCTGCTGATAGGTTAGTGGTTCAAGTATTGGATGATTCCACTGACCTTGTTATCAAGGTATGTGTTCTACAAATCTACCGAAAGTCATTTAATTTCTTTTTTACATAAATCAAGACACACAAAAATGAAAGGCACTTCTTGTTTTTCTTTACTTTTCACCAAGAATCTTACAAGTTTTCAACCTGGGCTCTGTGATAATTATCATTTCCTTTTGAAATGGAATTGATTTTGCTACCACATTTCCAGTCTGTCAAGTAATCAGCACTGATCTATTTTATTTCTACATTAGTACAAAGAAAAAGTCGCATTTTTATGTGGTCTTATCTTGTAAAAATCTTACCTTTATCAAGTAGATGACCACAATATATGCAACATCCCAAAAAGATAATTTATGACTTGGGTCACATGACGTGTTTTGTCTTTGATTTTGTGAATAATAATACAAAGGTTGCAGGATATGATTGAGAAAGAATGTATGAGGTGGGCAAGTGAAGGCATTAACATTAGATACCAAATTAGAGAAACAAGGTTAGGCTACAAAGCTGGAGCTCTAAAAGAAGGCTTGAAACGTGACTATGTTAAAGAATGTGAGTATGTTGCCATCTTTGATGCTGATTTCCAACCAGAACCGGACTTTCTCCAGCAAGCCATGCCTTTTCTTGTACACAACCCGGAAATTGCGCTTGTACAGGCTCGCTGGAGGTTTGGTAAGCCATCCTCCTCTATTAAATTTGTTCAACATAGCTAATACAAAAAATTTATCAAACATAAACTTTAGAGCTTGCATAGAGATCTTTATTTGTCGCAGCATTGCTATCGAATTGACCATGTGATTATTTAGAATTTGCTATTGCATGTGAAGTACTCAGATTAGTCTCAGATTGAAGTCATCTGAATAGTGTGTTCTTCACATGTCCTACCACGCAAAGTTGAGGTGGCCTGGCTGCTGTTAAAAGCATAATCAAGAAAGCATACGTTAACATATGTTGAAGATGCTTATGAGGAACTTTAGTTGGCAGACTGAGATATAACTAACAACTAAAAACTCAATAACTACTAATAAAAAGTACTGAGGTGGATGTACAAAGAGGATTTGAAATAAGGTTTTTTTTCTAGAGTAGAGTAGAGTAGGATTAGGTGCCCGATTAAATGTAAAAATCTACAGCAGTATAAAGTGTGCCCTCCCAAAGTTCAGGTAGTAATTGAACTTGAAGTAGAATATAAAGCCTCTTAGAGATATGCTTCCGTTATGCAAAACTATTCTGTATTGTAGTGTCTGCACAAGACACATGAAAATGCAAAGGCCAGAAGTACTGCTCTTTTGTGCTCATGAGAACAGTTACCTAAGAAAATATGGAAGTTTTGAGAGTATGAATATTATAGAATCATTGTCATCAAAGGGTTGTGCTGTGCATCATAGTTTGTGAAAATCATGAAATTCAATGATACAGGTTCATGGCTCGATGTATGCATGTGGTGCAAAATTTCCAACACATTGCCCACTTTTTTGCCATTACTATGTTTAGTGTATTTAGGCAGGTATTATATGATTCTTTCAGTGTCTTTGATGCACATGAAGGACAAAGTCTTTTCCATTATAGAATTGACTTACAGCTGCATACATGAAAATTTCTACTAAAAGAACAGGAAGAAGAAGAAGAAGAAGAAGAAGAAGGAAAAAATATAAACTTGATTCCCTTTCTTCCCCCTTTTTACTTTTTGGCATCTTTGACACTGGGAGAGTTGCTGAGGATTTGTAATATTGACGCTCATTATTCGATACTTTTTGCAGTGAATGCAGATGAGTGCTTCTTGACAAGAATGCAAGAAATGTCACTGGACTACCAGTTTGTAATTGAGCAAGAAGGAGGATCATCCATTCATTCCTTCTTCAGTTTTAATGGTAACTTCAATTCATCCAGACAATTAGACAAGTCATTAAGTAAGCTACTGCTGGGATGAGAACTTTGGAAAACATAGTAGACATCAACTAGATATGACAAAACTATCAACTCTTCTTAGTTTCCTCTATTTAAGCTCAACTAAATTCTATTGGTTTGTAAAACAAATAAAAACAACAGGCCAAGCAGGTTGGAGCATTTATAGTAATGTAAACAGTGAAAATGTCCCAAAGTAAGATTAACTTTTTCACTTTTTCAAGACAAATACGTTTAGGAATGTAAACAGTGAAAATGTCCCAAAGTAAGATTAACTTTTTCAAGACAAATATGTTTAGTAATTGAGACAGCATATTGTCTATGGCCACTTCTGTTCCTTCTAATCTAATTAATGTGTAGTCTTAACCTATTCACAATGGCGAACTAATGATTTTTATCTACAACAAACTACCACTATCTCAGGAAGTGGTGGAATATGGAGACTTGCTGCAATCAGTGAAGCAGGAGGTTGGAATGATAGAACCACTGTGGAAGACATGGATCTTGCTGTTCGAGCTGGACTCAAGGGCTGGAAATTTCTTTACCTAGGAGACCTCCAGGTACATTCAGGATTACTTTATCTTGTATCTTTATCATGCATTTTGTGTTATGCATACTCTAGAAGATATATGAGACATAGTACACAATCAATATTTGTGTTTTCAACAGGTAAAAAGTGAACTTCCCAGTACTTTCAAGGCCTACCGGTCTCAGCAGCATCGATGGTCTTCTGGTCCAGCCAATTTATTCAGAAAAATGACGACGGGAATTGCTAAGAACAAGGTTTGCATCATGCAATGCTAAGTTTAGAACAAGAATCTGACAAGCAGCTACTAAGTTTCAATATATTTGGTTGTGTTTTGGCAGGAAGTGTCAATTTGGACAAAGTTTTATATGATATATAACTTCTTCTTCATCAGAAAGATCGTGGGCACTATGTTCACTTTCTTATTTTACTGTGTGGTTTTGCCATTGGTAAGTCTGATGCCTGAAGTTGATGTTCCTAAATGGGGAGCCATTGTGGCTACTTTTATTATCGCCACCATAAACACACTCGTCGCCACCCCAAGGTCTAGTATGAACAATTGCTTAGCAAAGTTAAACTTTCTGCATGATATTGACCAGTGCATTGCCATGATCTTGATGGATGAGAATCTTGGAAAATTTTCAGGTCGCTCCATCTGGCTGTTCCTTGGGTCCTTTTTGAGAACATAATGTCATTTCACCGGACCAAGGCTTTAATCATCGGTCTTCTGGAGGCTAAGAGGGCTAATGAGTGGGTTGTCACTGAAAAACATGGAGATGCCCTCAAGAAAAAAACTGACACTGTATCAACTACACCAAAGGAGCCTGCACGGCTTAAGCGTTTTGGAGAGAGGTATATTTCACTAACCTGACACAATTTTGAGAACTAAACTGAATAGAATTTTTGTTTAACAAACATTCTCATGATTTTGATGCATCAATGGAATCAGAAGTGCCTATTATTAAGCATAAATCTTCTTACATCAAGGCTTATTTGGTTACATTCTTGTGGTTTAGTGGTTAATGTGAAAACTCAAATTAGATACATGAGCTTCACGAACCAACTCAAAACTTGAGCTCAAGCATTCTTATGAGTTGAACTCAAGCCCAATTATGACTGTCTGAAAGCTCACAAGCTAGCTCTTGAGCTTTTTTATTTTTTAAAATATCAAATATATAAATAATGTTTAGTAATATGATAATATCTTTGATATTAATAATATTAAAATTGAGCTCGTGTTTAACTGCAATTACTTAAATTTGAACCTGAGCTTAATGGCTCTGATTTTAGTTCAAGCTTCATAGTTAAGCAAGCTCATGAGTTGATGGCGAAGTTTGGGGGAGTAGGTTCCATGCTCATGATAATCTGCCCAAGCTCACAAAATGATTCGACAGTGGTTTGATCTGGACTCACTTACACCCTTAGAATTGCTTGTGTGAGAATTAATGATCATTTGCACTCGTGACATCTGAAATAAAAGACATTCTAGTATGTGTTTTAATGATCATTTCATCTAACAATTAGATGATCTTCTCCATTTTCCAGAATACTACCACAGGAGCTGGGAATTGCTGTCTTCCTTTCCGCCTGTGGATGCTATGGTATCTTCTATGGACACGATAAATATTACATATACCTCTTCCCTCAAGCCATCTTCTTTACAATCGCAGGATTTGGCTGCTTTGGCACAATAGTCTCCCATTCTTAACAGCGGAGACTCATCTATAACAGATGCTTACATGCTTGATAGCTGCTAGCTTCTGAAGTGACTTTAGAATAGGATTCTAACCTTACAAACTTTTCTGACACTAAATCATAGTCTAAGTTTCTATTCATTAGCAACAAACAATGAGGTTACATTCTTGTTCTTCTTTCTCATAGTTAGTCTTGTTAGAAATAGCTTTGGGGAGAAAAACACCGGGTAACATAGTCATTAACCCCTTGATCAAAGCTTTATGATTGTGATTCAAGAATGAACAGCGTGTTGTTAAGCATTCTTTTGTAAGTTGGATTCATTGATATTTTTTAACTTATTTTGACATTCTGCTGGATTGTTTTAGGTTGTAAAAACATTGCCATGAGTCAATCTTGCATTTGGATTTGTTTAAGATTCATTGCTTATTATGTAAGAAAAGTGGACAAAAAGTGGCCACTTTGAGCAGCCAGAAGATATGCTGAAATGCAGAAATGTGTTGGTCTTGGACTGAACAAAGTTGCACAACTATTTGTGCAATTCCTTCTTGTAAGGACAGTGAGGTAGTTTGTCAGTTGGACTTGTCATAAATGTGTTAATTACAGGTAATTTCTTTTTTTCAATTATATAGTTAAAATATCTTGTCCTGTACATTTATGTATAGCTATCGAACTTTTGCATATCTAGACAAAGCCTCCGCTATTGGTAGGCCCTCCTATTATGAGTAACGGATTTGGGTAAAATCAACCAAAGTTCGGTTTCTTTCTCCCTTTTTGATAATTAGAAGAACGAATTGGCTAGGGTCCGAGAAGCACGATTTTAACTAGCATCCCTTACTTTTTGAAAATGTGACGCGTGTGCAAATAATTTTTTTAAAATTATTGATGGTTAAGTTAATTTACTTAATGATTCATATATAACTAATTTGATGTTAAAAGAATTTTAAATGTCAAATATCTTATTTATCTTTGAACAAAATCAGTATATAATTAAAAATTAATATACAAATTAAAAAAATACATACCAAAACAGAGGAAAGAACAAAAGAACAATTTTGAATTAACCCCCAAACACACAGCATTCTCCTCCGGACAGCTTATCAATATATGAAAATAAGTAAAAAAAAACATTCTCTTCCGGACACGGAAACAGCTCCAGAATTATGAATTAGGGCAAAAACCATTTTCCTCACGGTAGAAATTTTGACGCCAGATGCATAATAAGATATTGGCGTAACAAAAAGGTTTTGTTAAATTTCATGATTTTATCCACAAATGAGTTTCAACTTCAAAGCCTCTCCACAACCGCCTTTTCTGTACAAACCTATAATCACTTGAAAGCCGCAGCGATATAGTTCGGCGCAAGGATATCCGGATCATCAAATTCTATAGACACAAAAAGAGCCTCTTTTCCGACATTCTCACCTATAGTTTCTGAAGATTGTTTTGGCCCTAATTCATGATTTGGGGATATTTCATGTGAGGATTGAATGTTCCGGGTTTTGGTAGGTCTGTTAATGGGTGGGTTTTATCCTATCCAAACTCAAAAAAAACTTTCAATACCCAGACTTTACCCGTACCCATTAAAAAAAACGCAATGGATATAGGTAGGGTCTATACTCGTGCGTTACTCATAGACCCATACTTAATAATTATTCATTATCTTAATACCCGAATTTAGTCATTAACCTAAAAATTCAAATACCAAATTAAAAATAGACTAATGATAAATTTTTAATATGAGTATAAATATAATTAAAAATATTAATCTTTTTTATACAATAATTTTCAATAATTTATAGATCCTTATTTTAATATAAAACATTTTATTCTATTCACACCTTGCACATTTTTTTTTAATCTCGATTTCCTTTAGTCAATTGTTGCATTTAAAACCAATAGCATTATATAGGGTTGTCAAAGGGTCGGATTTGGATCGGATTATGTTAGATCCAAGTTCGAATCCAAAAGTAATATGCTAGATTTAAATTTGATTCAAGATCCATTGAATTTGTAGTTGATATAACCATATCCGAATCCAAATAAAAGTCGAATATCCAAAAAAATTCAAATCCGAAAATTTCAAAAATCATCATATATTTATTATTTTCCTAAAAATTTAGTAGAGTCCAAATTCAAAACATTCATCCTTGAAAAAAATACACAACAAATTAATGAATAAATTTTCAAGTCTATTGATCACTTAAAAGTAACAATAAAATTTAACTCAATTATATTCATTTACCATATCATTATATTTTAAGTTCAATTGCTAATAATAGAACTTATCTGATATTATAAATACATAGTTATACATGATTCTTAATCAATTAACTATAAACTCAAAATTCTATAAAAAAGAAACTCATCTTAATCAAATCGAGATTTTTATTGCATTCTTTCTATATTATGACATTTGATTCTTACTCATTATTCTTCCCATGTAATTTTTTGTTATAAAAATTAAAAAATAAGTGATATAATTATGTTGTAAATAAGCTTGAAATCTAACAATTTATATGAAAAACATATAATTTCATATATTGCACAAAAGTTTATTACTTCTTTCATCCAAATATATACTTTGGCATTACTATAAGACTATGTGTGTATATATATGTATAATATTAAATATATTTGGATTCGGATTATTAATAGATCGGATCAAGCCATATCTATATTGCTCCATTTATTTCGGATTTCGAACTTTTTTAATCAGATCACATCCATCGAATCTTTTATCGGTTAAAGATCCTAAATAATCGGATCAAATTCGAATTAAAATACGCTTCATTGACAACCCTAGCATTATATGCTCATAAAATATGTCCACCATGGCATCTAAGAAAATAACGATGAAAGATTAATTTATTTATCATAAAGTACGGCATATAGTTTACAGTTTAATGTGATATTTTAAATTTTTTATCTTGAAAAATTATTTAAAAATATATAAAATATAAAATTAAAGAGATAAAAAATATAATTAAAGAGAAAAATATAAAAAAAAATTATGAAATAAAGTAGAGCTATTTGACACTTATAATATCTTTTATCTACATAAAGAAACTATTGGATCAAATTTAAATTATAAATACTTTTAAAAAAGAAATAATTTTTTTTAAAAAAAAGTGCTTAATTAGTATATGATCAAATCAACAATACGAAAAAGTGGACTAATATATGATATCTTACTCACCAATTCAGATTTTAAAAGGAAAAATAGTATCTTTTTTATTTTATTAATTTAGTATAATAAAATTAAAAATATATAATTAATTAAATCTATCCTAATTAAATTTCAAAAATATTTTTTTGTTATCGTATGCTAGAATAATTTGTTAATTCAAAACATTAAAAAATTATATTCAAGAAGTTAGACCCAATGGATATTGAGTTATTTAGGGTAGGATAGGGTATATGATTTCATTGTATGGGTATTTTAAGGTAGAGTAAAATTTAAGGTCCTATTATATGGGTATTTTAGGGAATGGGTATGAGTATAGGTATGGGTAGAGTGAAACCCTACCTATTAACAGGCCTATTTTGGGCTAATTCAAAAATAGGAATTTTTTAATCTTTTTTTCTTTTCTAGTATGTGTTTTTTTAAAATTGTATATTACTTTTTGGTTGTATACCGATGTTGATCAAAGATAAATAAGATATTTGACATTTGAAATCATTTTAATATTAATTTAGTTATATATGGGTAATTAAGTAAATTATTTTAAACCATCAATGGTTTAAAAAAAATAATTTGCACACGTGTCAGATTTCTAATAGATATAGGATGGTAGTTAAAATCATGCTTATCAGACCCTAATCAACCCGTTAAAAGATAGAGAAGGGACAACCAATATAGCAACTTCTATTGAATGTGATTATAGAAGTCTCTTGTCACTATAAATATTTGTTTTCAGTCATAACTACTACCCAAAAGGCAAATCCGTCAGCGTAGCTCCACCAAAGTCACTAGAAAATATAATGTTAGTGACAACGATGACGTATGTTAAGTGACAATTTATCAATAATGACAATTTTTAAGTGAAGGTAATTTTTATTTTGCCATGATATAGCTTAATAGTAATAAAAACTAATATTTTAAGTTGTCACAACCATCAATTAGTAACACATCTATAGTGACAACCTAATGTTAATAAAATTTATCATTATGACTTTTTGACAAGATTTATATTCTCACTAAATTATCATTAATTATCAAGTAACAACTTAAATATTATTATTGCCATTATTAAAATTATAAAAGTTACTAGAGTAAGACAACAAAACATTTTGTCACTTAATATGTATAATTAATGATATTTTTTGAATTGTCATTTACTATTTTATGACTATTTTTTTAAAATAATGAGTGCTAGTCCGATTAAAGTCCCTTCATCACATAGGCGAATGATTCACATATTATTATTGCAAGCGGATTTGAACCTATAATCCCCTTGTGAAAAATAGTAGATTCTCTAATTGATATTTTATTTTTTAAAATATTTAAATCACAAGTAGTTGACGAATATTCATTAAATAAAATATGCATTGAAATACAAGTAAAAACAAAAGAATATCCAAATCGGGATTAATTCTTGAATTTCTCCATTCCTATATGAAATTTTTGGTTTCTTTAATCCAGTCCTTTCTTGCAGTCGTTAAGAATAAATCACTACAATCTAGAATATGAAACAAGAAATTAACATAGATTTATACGACTCGTCCAAATTTTATGATTAAATTTAGGGAATCAAAAACATGGAAGATGTTGAAAACATGTCTCCTATCCATAATTCCCTGTGTTCTTACACTTGAATAATATTATCACACTATTTTTTTCTAATAATTCTGACTTATTCATTCCCAATAATTCTCCCAGAATGGGCCCGTAATCTTCCTCTACCGACAGCCGCGACTAAAACTTTGCTCCTATTTTGGTGAAGATTTTGGCGAGAAATGCCCCCACTTGGACTACTACATCTCTGTGGGCTGCATTTGTTTTCATTTTCCAATGTTCCATTCCTTCATTAGCTGGGGTAAGTACTTAAATTACTTATTTATTACTTCGTTTGAATAATTTAGTGACTCTCTATTTCTTTGGCTGTCCATGCATTAAACACAAAGGTGAGAATTTCTTTTGTAAAAATATCACCACAAAATTCAACAAAAATTTGGAAAATTGAGTCGTTTGTTCCTTTTGAGAGTTTTGTTTTTAGTTTATTTATTTTATGGAGGTATTTTTAGCTTTGTCTTCCTGAAAAAAAAAATTAAAAATAGACAGTAGAAAACAATCAGCGTAGCAATTCCATTTGGGGCATAATAATAGGAGTTTTCTGTCAAATTTGAGTTACAATTACTGTATAAAGGAAGAGTTCGTTATCATGACCCCATCAAAGTATTAGTAAAATTGAATTTCCTTCAGCATAAAAATAAATGATTCACGGAGTATTTTCGCAAAACAAGTTTCAACACTTGACTTTTGTGTGAAGTAATTGGTGGCATAAGTACATAACGAGAATATTTTTTGATTTGTGGTGGATGATTTGAGTTCAATGTATCACAATACCTTTTTTTCCTTACCTAATTTTGTGACAAGAACCAAAATTGGTAAAGAAATTGGACCATATATTCTCAGTGCAGTATAGGTAGGTTATATAATTATAGTTTTTGCATGCGGGGCACGAAAGGCAGTCTCCTTACCCACCCCGACCAATCTTTGTTTTTCTCCGTAAGACAAAATAAAAAGAAAAGAGAGAGTTAAACAATTCCACTTGGGCATTCACACAAAACATATATATATATATATATATTTATTCTTAAATCAAGAAATTGAGAAGAGATATATTGTTGTCGATTTTTCAGAAATGACATCATTTGGTGATATTCAAATGCACTGCTGGATATAAAAGACTATTTTTTTAAGATATTGTCCCAACATATATACTAAAAGATTTTTATCCTAAAAAAAAAGTTGTTTCAATGCATGAAAGAGAAGAAATAACTTTATATAAGATTATTTTAAAATTCTTAATCCCTCCATTTAGGCCAAAAATTCTACCCTTAATGCATAATAAATGAGTATCTATACTATTAATAAAGTGTTTATTTTTTTTAATGTGTTTTCAAATACTTTTTCTTAAAATATTTTTATTTTTATTTTTTAATATTGATAATTATATAAAATAACTACCACCTTACTAATACTCTACTACTATGCTTAATAATCTAATAATCATTAATAAATGTTATCTCTACAATCGCGTTCATCTTTCGGATTTCTTACTGCAGATATATTTTTATTTACGTGGGTGGGCGGATGGGTTTTTGTTAGTTGATTACCAAAAGGCACGTGCTACCATATGCACTTGCTGCACATTAACATGCTAAGCTAGATGTCTTCACGTGACCTAGACCTCTATACGCAATCTAGGCCACCCCACTCTCATAACGTACCCTCCATCCACAGTCTTAAATCTATATTTAAATCGCTTAATAGAATTATTCTATAAGTAGCTACATTTATTTTCTTTTTTTTTTCACTGATAGAAAATGCAAAAGAAAAAAAAAAGAATATTTTCATTTGACTATGGGTTGAGCTAAGGGGGGTTGGAGGTGCAGCTGACTCCCTTAATGAAAATTTTTCTGTTTCGATATGCAATTATATTTAAAGGAATTGTCATTTGACCATCATGCCCCTTTAAAATCCCTAATTCTTATGCTTTCGCCACGCAAATCGTTGATTGGTTCAATGGCATTGCTCTTATACTTATATATGTGCAGAATTTAAGATTCAAATTCTAACGAAATTTTTAATGCATGTGTCGTGTGATAAATAAAGAAAAAGGAAAAAAAACTTGGGGACTTCCAAAACTAATAGATCTTGCAAGGCCATTGTTCTCTTTTGGTTATTCTGGTGTGTGGATCCTATATAATAGACACATCTTTACTAGGTTTGGACAAGTTTGATCCAATTATATATCAACTGAGTTCTATATGTTACGTGAGTATTATACACTATAAGGATAGCAATTAGTTATATAACAAATGCAACAGAATTTTTCATGTGATTATACTCAATTTGATTAAGAATGTCCTCATTTAGGGCCACATTGAATCCTTTATTCAATTCCGTGTTTTATCTTCTATTTTAATGTACTGTATATATGCTAATTTTATATGATCCTCCATCAATTATTTTTGTAAAAAAATATTTAATACACGTGTCATATATCCATACAGTGAAATAGAGGATGAAACATAAATTGAAATAAAGAAATAAATATAAATTGAAATAGAGAATCTAAATTGATTTAAAGTGATCAATTCTCTTAATAGATTTATGAAACCTACAGTGGGATTGATTTACTTGTGACAACAAAATAGAATAAAATTTATAGAAGGATTCCCTTTCAATGTATATATTAAGACAACACTATTTGTCTTCTTACTTTCTTGCAAGGATCTTCCGCATTTCGCGGTAATATAAACAGAAGTCTCCCAAAAATTCAAATAAACAAGTTCTATATACTATTAGTTAATGTGTAGAGTGGAAATCTCTAGCGTAGAAAATCTTTACACACACACATTCCCAAGCATTCTAACATTAGTTGACGCAAACCAAATTATAAAATTCTGCAAAACAATTTGGGGGTTCCTGCAGGTCAATCCCTTGATCCTTCCGTTCTATGTGGGCTGTGCTTCTGCATCCCATGTCTTATTTTACGTTGTCTCATAAAACCACTTCCTAAAGTTAATAAATGTGGCTTGACGATGTGAGCTGTCCATGTTCCAGAACATAGAATATTTGAAGAGAATATACCCCCACCCCCATCTTATTTGTAGATGGACACCTATTCAAATCAAGTCAGTTCAGAAGCTCAGATGGTTAAGTATGTTTGAACCGGGTTTGAGTCGAGTATTCTGTGCTTGAGTATATGGATTATGGGCGTTCTATTATTTTTTCCATTATTATTTTATGTATTTAAGTACTGATAATATGTGTTAGATCAATAAAATCTTGATAATTTTGAAAATTCACGAGGCCAGATTGACTATTAAGGCTCATGAAAGACTATCCCTAAAGCGTAGACTTTATTATAAAAAATTGTGTTGCTTTCTTTGTTCCTTGCAAATGTATTCTATTCTTTTATAGATATTGCAAATCTTATATTTGCCATCATGATTGAGGATTTACATAAAGTATAAAACAATAATTTATAATGTAAATCTATAATCATTTATAAAAAAAATTTTGTGCTAATTCTTTATTTGATTTTTCTTTTGGGCAATCATCGCCCTCTTGTACTTGAAAATCCATGTAGGTATAAATCAATAAAGAGCAATTTGCACCTAATAAATTGTTTTGGAGAAGTATTTTTTTATACTAATTGTTGTCCTGAAAAGCATCCTAATCCTTAATTAATTGGAGGATGATTGTAATTAGAGCAGCAATTAGTGATTATTGAATTTGACTACCACTAAGAAAACATATTATTGTAACGTAAATAATATAATTATTTATAAATTAAATTAAAAAAATCAATATTCATATTTGGTGCGATCATGCCCCATAACAAAATTATACATTTTATTTTTTTAGTAAAAAATAGAGAAATCATGACTTTTGATTCAGTATATGGCACGACACGGGTAATATGGTATGATTCTAAAAACCTTAAAACACGCTTAATGTTGATACGTAAGTTGTTAATTTGGGCAACAAAGAAAACAAAGTTGTCGGTTGGGGGCATATTATGGGTATAAGGATATTTACAAAATCGAGCAGATAAATAATTATGGCTTATTCATCAATGATATGATTGGTATGTAGGAATAAGATGATAATGAAATGGACATTTCTAAATTCATTCTTAAACTCATAATTAGTATAATTTAAAAATAAAAATGCTCATTTCCATCGGAATCCCTATTTTCAAAAGGAAGGTTTAACAATTTCCTCCCCCCATGATTTTAGTTATTCCCAATCCATTGGGAATGAATCTATATCACTCAAAAATTTAACAAAATACTTCAATATTTAAGAAAAAAATCTTCACTTTGTAAGCGTTTGATAATATATTCCAACCTATTTGATTGCCATGTATTTTTTTTAATTATGTATATTATTCACATATTTTTTAGTAATATTATAAAAATTATTAAATTATTATAAAAATATATAAATAATATAAAAAAAAGTAGAAGTATCATTGACTTGGTCCATACTAATGAAACATATATAGTTTAAAATATTATTTATATATGCATATCTTCAAATGATTAAAAATATATACAAATCTAATAAATAAAGAGTTGTCCATCCTACCAACAACTTTTCAAATTAAACTTATAAAAATGTACAATAAATCATTCTCTTATCACAAAAAAGTTGAGCACTTTAGTTATAAAGTATTTTATAATTTTTTATTTATATTTATTAAAAAATTCAAACGAGCAGGCTAAATTATAATTTTAAAAATAATAATTTGAAACGAATTGTGTTTATACTTTTTTGTGTAAATATATATAACTTTTTGACAACCTATAAAATGCATATATTTACTTATGTAATTCAAATAATATTAAAAGTAATATTAAAACTACATAATTATAAACTTACTCAAAAAAATATATTTATATATCTACGGTAATATATAAAAAATATTTTACCAATACATACTTTTATTTTAATAATGTTTTACAAAAAAATAATTTGATTATATAAAAAATTATTCCATTCTTATTGGTTATTTTTATTTACCAATCATTAAAATGGAATCAAGAAAAGAATGACAATTTCATTTATTTCTTATTTCTTGTACATACCAATCATAAAATGAACTATACCATCATCATTTCTTTCCTAACTTCATTCCATTCTCACTTAATTCCATTCACATATATATATCAATCACCATTTAGCTAACACTTTATTTATTTATTTTTATGCTCTTCGATTGAATGTTGTTTTCCAAACACGCGGACCTACTACCTAACGGCATAATATTCATTTCGGGATTGATAGACTCTTGTGATTATTAATTTTACCCATCGTTTTGTAGTTTATTTGGAGATGGAAATAAATCGGGTCGAGATATATTATTATTAATAATAATTTTTTGTTGAGTAATTATATTTGATTTTGATTTAATTATTAATTTATAAGTCTAATTGAACATGAGTTGGGTTCGAGTAATTTGATATTTTAATATATATTTTTTTAATTTTTTTAATATAATTCAAATTAATTTTCTTAATTTGAATATTATCAAAACAAAATATATAATCAGGTCTGATTTTTAAATATGATGAACCGAACTTAAATAATATGTTACCAACTTACTTTTAATTTAATTATTGAATAGTTTGATCTATTTTTCAAACTCTACCTACTTTTTTTTTTCATATTATTTATGTACGCACACATATTTTGAATTCTTTAAAAGTTCGAAACTTAGTCAAACGATCAATTGATTCAATAATATCATCTACATATTAAATTGTATCATATTAATTTT
Organism: Jacaranda copaia; assembly: GCA_014898725.1. Classification (NCBI taxonomy): domain Eukaryota; kingdom Viridiplantae; phylum Streptophyta; class Magnoliopsida; order Lamiales; family Bignoniaceae; genus Jacaranda; species Jacaranda copaia. Next base: position 192,181 of record JACGDI010001350.1, read on the forward strand.
TCTTCTCTTGTGATTGTACCATCCACAAACAAGCTTTATTAAATTACATTTCAGTCCTTTTTTCTCCAAATTTGGGGGGCCCATGAGATTAGCAGCCATGTTCTACAGCATTGGTAATAATTGTCCCATGTCAATTTAGCATAGTGTTAAGACCATCAAGGCACCGACGGCACCAGACGGTCTAGTGCTTGTGAAGGCATAGTATGATTTGCAAAGTTATAGTTCAAATTAACTTGCGATTTCGAATTCAATTAAAAATTAAAGGCAAAATATTTTTCCTAAATTAAATATAAATGAAGCTCAGAGTATTAATTAACTAATTATTAATTAATTATGTTCAATAAAATAAGTTCAGATATATAAGTTCTAGCACGCATTCAAGAATAAGGATAAATTCCATTAAATTAGTTTGAAAGTGAGGGTATAATAGTTTTTTCAACAAAAAATAAAAAAGGTTTAAAATTTTGATTGTTATATTATAACTCTTTGATCTTTACTAGAATTCAAATTAATTTGCAATTCCAATATAGCTAAAAATTAAGTTATAGTTCAAATTAAGTTGTGATTTTGAATTCAAATAAAAATTAAGGGCAAAATAGTTTTTCTGAATTAAATATAATAAAAGCTCAGATAATTGACTTAAAATAATCTAAGATATATAAATTCTAACAGGCATTCAAGAATGAGGATAATTTCTATTAAATTAGTTCGAGATCGAGGATAAGATAATTTTTTCAGCGAAAAATAAAAAAAATTCAAAATGTCAAATATAATATTGTGACTTTTTGATCATTAGACATTTTATTTAGCACTTTCTGCAATTTTGTATCATATTAACTCTGCATCACGTTGGAAAAAAAACTCCTGTTTTGCTTAAATGTAATAACATAGTCAAGTATATTCAGCATATATACCTTAAGAAAAATAATTAATCAAAATTAAATATAATTATATTTACTATGTGATTGATTGGTTGGAATTAATAAAGCATGAGCTGACTTTGCCATTAATTTAGCTTCATTTGCTACTCAAATAATTAATCTTTTCACCCCCAAAATGCTAATTATTAAGACAATGGTAATGGCATTAATTACTTGTTTGCTAACGCTTGTTAACATAGGGTGCTATTAGTGTTATCTTGTACTTAGGATAAGAATGAATTGATTGATTGGTACAATGATTTGTTTGGTCTCTATCTCTTTTTCTCATTTTGCATTCTAATTCTTATGACAGCTCAGAGTGTTAATTGATAATTATCAACAAAAGTACAATTAGTTGGAGTTTCTAATTAACTTGGCTCATTGAGAATTTATTTATTTATTTTTTATTTTATAATATATATGCACGTACACCATTATTAATTTATAAATATGGGTATAACAATGCATTAGGTCAATTATCATATCAACAAATAGGAACCTAAGTTGTGCATCTCCTGTCTTTGTATGAATAGTAAAAGTTAACGTTCTTAAGGTAAATATGATAATTAGGAATTATAGAAACTTCATATTAGCACACAAGAACTTTAATAAGTTGTTATTTTCAATTAAGTAGTAGTCATTTGCATGCAGTTTTTGTGCGCATAAAATATTTTTGAGTAATCATATTACATATATGTGTTCACACATTCATTATGCTAAAAATTGACATATATCTAAAATACATATTTATAATTTGCATAATTATAAAGATAACACTCACTTAAAATAAATTTTATATAATTTATTACCAAATTAAAGAAAAAAATTTAAAATTAATTAAAATAGGTAAATATTGGATGTTTTTGAATAAATAGTGATTATTTTGTACATATAGTTTTTTTTTGAATATTGAATAAGCAAAAGGGTAAATCTAATATATTAAAATTTGGTATCATAACTTCCATTTTAAACACAAAAATGCCTCCTTTTTTATAATAGTATTGATAGATATTATTGCATGGTTAATAAATAGGAGATCTACTGTGAAGTTTTTTATGCATACATTGTTATCAAAATGATTTCAATTTTAATTACTGGCGGTATTAAAGTTAAAAACTTTAATTTTAGAGGATGGGATTAATTTTTTATAATTTATTACCAGATCAAAGAAAAAAATTAAAATTAATTAAAATAGGTAAATAGTGGATGTTTTTGAATAAATGGTGGTTATTTTGTACATATATTTTTATTGAATATGAATAAGTAAAAGGGTAAAACTCGTACGTTGAAATTTGGTAGCATAATTTCCATTTTAGCATAATTTTTATTTTGGACACAAAAATATCTTTCCTTTTATAATATATAGATAGATATCATTGCATGCTTAATAAATAGCATATCTACTACGAAGTTTTTTATGCATACGTTGTTATCAAAATGATTTCAATTGTAATTACTGGAGGTGTTAAAGTTAGAAATTTTAATTTTAGTGGATGGGATTGATTTTTTATAAAATATGAAAAATAATTTTATTATTTTAGAGGACAAATTTTGAATTTTAATAAAAATACATGCTTATAAGGTTATATTGATTTGAGAGGAAATGATTGCCCGTCTCCTTGCTCCATCCCAAATTATCCACGATTTATCAATGAATTGGAGAATAAAATACAAGATTATAACATATGATTTAAAGTATGTAATCACTTATTCCTTAAGGGCCAGTTTGGTTGGATTTTTAAGTTATTTTATAATTATTTATTATGTGATAATTTGTGTGATTTTTTATCATTGTAGTATAATTTAATTGGTATGACAAATAAATTCATAGAAGGTGACTGATTAATTTATCATCAGAGTTGCATATATAAACATGAACTTTTAGTATTCATGCGGGCCTAAGTGTTTGTCGTCTTTTCAATTAAATGAATGATAAAGGGGGATAAAAACACTATATTCTATTTTATTATTTTAACCAAACTAACCCTTTTAGTGTTATAATCATAAGTCCAACAAGTATATATTAGAAAAATGAAGCTCCTTGAATTTTTTCTTTTTCCTTTTATTTTTTAATAATAAAAAATTTTGCCAAGTATTAGGCCATACTTAGCAAAATTTGATTTTAAGCGCAAATTATTCCAATAACTAAGGGGGGGACAAACGGCCGACGGAAGAGACTTTTTGAAGAGTTTTGGGTGACAACAAATTTCGCAATTTCATGCGCTGCTTTCAGCACGTTCACTTTGACTCAACTGGGGCAAAATTAGAAAAATTAAAAGTAGAGGGGGCTACAAATAATTCTCAAAGGAAAATAAAAAGGCAACATAAAATGAGTAATCCAAATCATGTTAATAAAAATAATAAAAAATATGTATATATATTAGTATAATTAATTAGAGTTTTTTATTACTTCAAATGTATCTATTTTTAAAAGATATTAGCAATTTGGGTTTAGAATCTATCATAAAGTTGATGATATAATTTATATAAGCGTATATATATATATATATAAATGAAGATAATAGCTACATGAACTCTTGTCGTTATTACATTTGAAGTGAAACCATAACAAAATAAAAAAAGAAAAACTTATGAGAATTCCAATAAATAAATAAATTATAAGTGGAGAAATTTAAATTATTTCCTTCCAATCCTAGACTGAAAAGGGAAATGAAAGAATAAAGAAAACTTCTCATGAACAAAATAAGAAAAAAAAAATGATGACTAAAATAAAAAATTATATCATATTTAAAATATTGAATACATATATAGAGTGGAAAAAAAAAAAAAGAATGCAGTTGCCAATAAGATATAAACAAACAGTAAAGTAGAGAAATTATTTTCTTACATCCATTGCGCTAAAGAAGAGTGAAAGAGGAAAAGGAAAATAAAGAAATATTTCCATTAACCAAAGAGGGAGAAAAAAGGAAGACAACAGCTGAAAATAAACTGAGCTAAAAACGATAAAATAATACCATAGAGAAACAGAAAATATCAATAAATCATCTTTAAGCTGTAAGTGTGTAGGATATATGCGCATAAAAATTTGTATAAAAAAAATTGATGTCGCAAGAAATGACGTCAATATATTTGTTATAGGTTGAAAGGTCGATCAGTGATTGAGACTCGGATGAGTATTTGTAGGTCCGCCAACGGAGAGAAAGTCGTAAATTCTATAGATCATGAGGTAGGATATATGAGGGGAAAGGTAGGAGGTAAATCTCTCTATACGATGTTGGATGCATTAAATGAGGGAATATTTATAATGACGATTAAGTTGGCCAAACACTATCCGTCTGATGTGGCCATGATCACCGGTGGACATTGGCAAAACTGGAGGAGTAGGATTGCTCCAGATTTCGGATATAGGTTAGTTGGTTGATCGGATTGACCTGTATAAAAGGAACACGAATTCTTGGATATTTTTGTGAATTTAATTAAAGATAGGAGTAGTTTAATCTTTTAGAAGTTCCTTATAAAAAATAAAGGCCGAATAAACTTATATACATTTTGAATAAGTAGAAATTCTTTCCAAACAAATAATAGATACAATAATATAAAAATTCATAAATTTGAAAAAATATTATAGGATGAAAGGATTTTTTTTTTTAAAAAAAAACAGATATACATAGAAAACTACAAAGTGGAATAATCAAAGATGAACATTAATCAAACAAAAAAATTAAAAAGAAATTAAATTTGTAGACGATCTTATGAATTGTGGATAAGATAGAAGATAAATGAATACAACACCACATGTAAGAAAAGTTTGACAATAATATTTTCATTAAAAATGAGAAATGTATTATCCGTATTCAAATTCATAATTATTTTTTTTCCAATAGAAAAGCTTTTAGAACATGGTAAGATTTATAAATATAGATAAAACCAATGAACTAATTAATGCAATTACTTCAAGAATGAAATACCAATAAAGATGACTGAAAAAAAATCTATGAACTTAAAAATTTTACGAAAATAGGTCGAGATAATATCTATCTATCTATCTATCTATCTATATATATATATATATATAAATAGCTTTTACTGATGAGCATATATAAAATAAACACGCAAAATTTTGTATAAAAATCAGTCGAATTACACAACAAAGATGGAATGGGGAGAAATGTATTATATATTGTGTCCTCATTTATTTTTTGTAAAACGTTTTTTTATTTGTAGTTAATTTGGTGGTATTATTTAATATTGCTTAAGTTATATAATCTTGGTGAAACTTTTTCTAATTTATTTATATGTATGAATGAGGGCAAAAAATGTATTAAAGGTCATTAATGTTTGCTGACTCTCAAATGTCAAATGATTTAAAAAGTAAAAAATTTACAGTTAATATTAAACAATAAATTGCATTTATTTGAAACAATTTAATTTCTAAAATTTAACAATTTAATCAAGATTATACAATTATGATAAAAAGATATCATTTATATATGTAATAGCATAAATCTTAGAAAATCGATCAACTAATAAATTTATAATAATTTATTAATAAATACAACAACAATAGTAACAACTAACAAACTTTGACAATATATAATAATCATTTGACATTATACACGATACATATATTGTAACCACTAAATTCATTTAAAGGGAGAATTTTCTTTCCTTCTATGTCCTTTGCTTTTATTATCTTTGCCTCATTTAGTGGCAATAATTTTTCCATAATAATCGAAATGAAAAATGCAAATTTTCAAATCAAAACAAACTTTAAAGGTTTCTAAAAAACTATTTTCATTTTTGATCCATTGTTACTTATTTGTACCATTGTCATCAATACATTTGTTTTCATTTTCATTGTTTCTTACTTAAATAAGTCTGTCATTTAGCCGAATGGCTTATAATTCAGTGGTATTAGTCTTTTCTACTATGTGGAATTTGATTTGAAAATATGAAAACATTGATTTATTAAAAAGATAAAAAAATTCATCATTTGTAACATTCTTTAAAAAAAATAAATAAATATTCTTGTCCTTTGGATGGTTGCATGTGGACTTTTTTTCATTTAAAAAAAAAAAGAAAACCAACACACTTCTAAAAAAATTGAGACGTAATTCTGAATCCCCCCCTCCTCTTCATCTTCTCATCATAATAAACTTAATTCAATGTCAAATATATTAAAACAATCAATTTAAGCACATTTTTATTTTTATTTTTCTTGAATTCGTCTAACAAATGGAGACACTAGGGCAATATTTGGTTATGTTTTTTTGTGTGATTTTAATATATATTTTGGGAGAATAAATGTTGAAAGTGATGGTAAATAATGTAAAAGATGTATTGGGGAATATAATGGATTTTTGGTTATATTTTGAGGAATAATTAAAAATTTATTTTGGGGAGGTTTGGTATGTTTGTTTGTATTTTGGGGAGAGACATTTTTTATTGTAGAAGTCAAATCAATACTTTTTTATTAGATTTTTGGAGTGAAAGTGGAATTGAGTAATTTTTTTTATTGTTAGAATAATAATAAAATATATAATATATATGTATAGTATATGTATGTATATATTAAAAAATGGGAAAGTTTTGAGGATAATCAGGAAAAGGAAAAAGTATTTTGGGAAAACTTTTTTTAGTGTTTTTGAGGGAAAATATGTATATATTTTATTATGTTTTTTCAAAACAGTTCTATTCTAAAAAAAACATAACCAAACAATACCCCAAATCATTTTATCCCCAAATTATTTTCATGAAAAAAAACACTAACGCTGTATATGAAAACAATCTTTCGTAAATAAAACCAGACATATGTTCAAATATTCAAACTTCACAGTTAGAAATATTACAACTATATAACTACTTCCTACTTGTAGCTGTCGGTATTCTTCTTACACTGGCTTCATGGTAGGCCAATTGTGGAGTATTGCATTCATGTGCTGTTGTCTTCATGTCAAATGGAACTTTCCTGGCTCGTCCTCACATGAATCTTGCAAAATTGCAAACTTTTCTCTACCTAAACTTCTGTTTTTTTGTCTGGGATGTGTTTGATACTAATTAATGTTGGTGATTAGAAGATGATGATGTTAGAGTTCAAGATTGCAATGCTTTATTGGTTGTCCCAATAATTTTCACCAATTTTAAGTGAGTGTTTGATATGTCCTATTACGTGATGCTAATTATATAAATGATATAATTGTCCCACTTTCTAAATTCTAATTCACTCTTAGCAGATTGGATTTGTTTTGCTCCGAGGGCTTTTTTGTGATTTCCTATCAAATCATAAGGATTGTGAAGTAATTTCACATTAGTCAACAATTAGCTTTGGGGTGTGAACACAAATCGCACATCTTGAAACAAGATTCTAACAGCATCTAATAGATGCCACAATACCTCCCCGAGCATTGATCTCATGCGGGCCCACAACATGTATGTTAAAAACTCGTTTGTTTGGTGTGTTTGTATTATGTATGATGTGTATGACTGGAATTAATAGTGAATTATTGTGTATCTTATATAATATTTATTTATATATTTTAAATAACTTGATATTCAACTTTAATTGTTTGCATTGCATGATTATCTCATTTGACAAATTATAATTTATTTGCAACTTGAGTTAGAAAACATATCACACTCGAATGCCTTGATACATAAACCAAATTTGACCTTAAATGCACGTCAGATCCTAACTGTATCAAATGCTTCTAAAAATGAACTAAATATTAAAATTAAGTTGAATTATACATCTATCATACAATATCAAAGCAAATAAATGAGTTCTAAGTATCAAACATAATATTAGATGTTATTGTACACCTCAATATCAACTAATTGTTGACATCAAACGCTTACGAGGCCATTATTTACTGTTTAGATCATTTATTTTAATTGATATTTTATCTTTTATTTTACATTAAATATATTAAATACTTTCCTAGAAAAATACAATAAAAAATAAAATATTAATGAAGTAGATGATTTTACAAAAACAAAAGAAAAAAAACAACCATTATTTGCCCTACATTTTACATTTCTTTTCTAGAACATATTTATTTTCTCATTTATATGTGTACATGTGCACTTAAAATTCGAATCACAAAATCAAACATATATAAATATAAAAGCAATATCATTTGACGAATTAACCATTTCTTGTTTTTTTGGATATTTAAAATATGACCTCTTCACTTGGTACTTCCAAATGTCCTAATGGGTAGATCAATGCCTCAATGGATTCTATCCTATGTGATATACAAACAGCTGAAAACCAAGGAACATGCCAAAAAGCCTCCCCTCGAAGTTACCTGTTATTTCAGTTTCATCAATCTACAATCATAGAATACCACATTGTTGGGGTCACTCTATCTTTCAGCATGATACAGCATGTTGGAATTCCTTGGCTGATCGGAAGTTTGCCTGTTTTGGCCGTTACCTTTTATTTCTGATCCAAAAAGGTGGAATGCAATAATACTAGTTAGAACTGTTAAATTAGTGTGTCTTAAAGAGATCTAGTTGTCAAACTATTCTCAAGTTATTTTTTTTTTAATCCGATAAAATTATTCTGAATAAAATCAAAATTCGAGCAGAATGGTTTTAAATTAAGGTAATTATGCATAATTTCAATACTTTTTAAACATTTGTATGAATGAGGTTTGGCATTTGAATATTAATATACTTTTGGTGTGTGAATAAATAATTAATATCAAAGCCTTTTTAAATTTCATTTTTTAAAGAAAGATTATGAGGGAAAGAAAGAGTTAAATTTTTTTTTGGATGTTTAGTGGAATTTTGGGTGCCTTTCATTTATTTATCATGAAAAACCACTAATGCTAATTCTTAGGTATAGAAATCCTAATTGGACTAAATATAGACTATAAAACCTCTTCATTTTCTCACTTAGTCCCCCAATACTCTCTGGCTCCACTCTCCCTCAACTTCTCTCTCTGTCTCTCTCTCTGCTCTCAATGCCACAATACTTCTCTGTCTCTCTTCTATTCTGAAGCAATAGAAAGAAACAAGAAGTATTGCTTGGCCCAAACAGAAAGTATAAAGAGCAGAGACTGGGATGCAAAAAAGTTGGGATCTGCAGCTATTTTAGATTAAGCCCTTCAAATTTTGTAGCACATTTTATGCTTTGAAGTTCAATTTTTTCAACCGTATAGCAATCACATTGTTTTCTAAGATAAAATAAAAAAGAGGCAGCAGATCTATTGAGTCATTCAGATTCTAATACAAAGAAAGTGAAAAACAGAGCATCCCCTGTTTTCACTTTCCCTGTTTCTTGATTTCAAAAATAAAAGAAAGAATGGCAGAAGTTTCTGCAAAGAGTTTTATACCGGATTCGTTGCCCGGCTACACAGTGGATATCGCGGGGCAAATTGGGTTTTTGTGGGAGCTAATTAAAGCCCCATTGATAGTTCCATTGCTTAGGATTTGTGTGTACATTTGCTTAGCAATGTCTATAATGGTGTTCATGGAGAGGCTTTATATGGGAGTAGTTATTATTCTGGTAAAACTGTTCTGGAAAAAGCCTGACAAAAGATACAAATGGGAGCCCATGAAAGATGATTTGGAGATGGGGAATGCTGCTTTCCCTATGGTTCTTGTTCAGATCCCCATGTTCAATGAAAAAGAGGTACTGGTTTTTCTTGATTTTGCACTTTTCACACACACACACACACATTGGTATGTGTGAGAAAAAAGGGGCTGAGAAGATGGTTGTTTTTCGGTTGGTGGCAGGTTTACAAGATCTCCATTGGTGCAGCTTGTAATCTATCATGGCCTTCTGATAGGTTGGTGATTCAAGTACTGGATGATTCCACAGACCTTGTCATCAAGGTATTATACTATCATGTGTGTGTATGTGTGTATTTATGTAGAGATAGATATGAGAAATCTAACAAGTCGTTCCATTTCTTTAAATAAAACGAGTAACCAAAAAGTTTTGGTCCTGGCATTCAGTTCCATTGTAGTATCAGTTTTGGAATTACTCAAGTGCCCCACTTTTCCCCCCCTTTCCTCTGGGTTTTTGACAAACAATTTTCCAGTTTTCACCTTGGATTTCGATAAATAATCATTTGATTCTTAAATGTGATCAGAAGTGCGTCGATATCTCTTTCTTTGTTCTTATCACAGCGTTATTGTCAGTTGTCCCGTAAAATTTATAGAACTTTCGTTATTTAGTTTTTGGTCCGAATTGTTGTTTCACTTCTTCCATAATTATTGCATTTCTTGTCCCTTACTATATTGGTAAAACAACTGAATTTTTGCGTTGTATTGGACTTGTAAAATCCAATTTTAATGGCATAGATCATGGGTTGTACTTAAATTTGTCTTTCTTGTCTTAATTTTACAGTTCAAATCCTCTACTCTAATTGATATTTTATTTTTTTTATTTTGTTGCAGGTAGATCAAATATTTTCTCAAATACATTTTTCATGTATTCATAAACTAAAATAAAAGATAAAACAATGATTAAATAAAATTACCCGGAATGACTTTTTCATACCTATCTTTTCATGATATTTGCACTAAAGCCATGAATTGCATTAAATTGTAGTAGATTTTGCCATTAATAAACCGCAATAATGGTTGCAGGATATGGTTGAGAGAGAATGTATCAGGTGGGCAAGCAAAGGCATTAATATTAGATACCAAATTAGAGAGACAAGAGGAGGCTACAAAGCTGGAGCTCTTAAAGAAGGCTTGAAACACGACTATGTCGAAGAATGCGAGTACGTCGTCATCTTCGACGCCGACTTCCGACCGGAGCCGGACTTTCTCCGGCGAGCCGTCCCTTTCCTAATCCACAATCCCAATATTGCCCTTGTACAAGCTCGTTGGAGGTTTGGTAAGCATTTCTAAATTCTACACATTTTTACAATCATGATTAATTTTTCAACTATTAATATGAATTTTGAATTTACGATCCATTGATTCATACAAACAAAATTTACCATCAAACTACTCTTTTCATTATGTCTTTATCCTATTTATTATTAGGATAACCAATAAGACGATTGACAACTATTTAAGACATGATTCATTCTTTTTCTCATCACATATGCATAGTAACATGCAAAAGTGTCGGTGAAGTTGCTAGAGTTCATTTTTTACTATTTACACATTATGGAACATGTGAGGGTTGGGGTGTTGCATAAGTTTATTTAGGGTAAGCTGCGCATATTCTCTTAATTTGCCTTTTCTCTTTTCTTTTTGGTTGCTTCTGGGTGGGATTTGCTGCACATTTAGAGGGGCAATTGGGGCCCATTAAGACGCTATTGCCCACGCCTTGGGACCATTTGCGCTTGCTCTCTTCTTATTGATCACCCCATCTCCCGGCGTTTGGTCCCCAAGAAATTAAATTCATTAAAGAGATATTTTTAGTCCCTCCATTCCAAACACGACAGTTTTGATTACGGAATTGACAAAGAAATTTAGAAGGTTCATTAAAATTGAGATATATACGTGGATGTTGATAGGGTGGATAAAATTGAAAAAAGAAAAGAAAAGAAAAAAATTGTGAAACCTTATATGATTCTAACATTGATAAAATTCCTGAATAGATTGAAATGATTTTTACATTATTAAAATTATCCCAACATCCATTAAGGTTTGTACTTTTTCTATTTGGGTCGGGCCAATTTGACTCAGCGGCTAGAGCAACCCAAAAGCACAATAATTGAATCATCATGCGTGGTAGCAAATCTCTCTTCACCGAACTAAATGGTATAAGACTATTTTAGCATACCATTATAAATACCATATTATTTAACAAGAGAGCATGCTAAAATATTGTTCCAATTCAAATCTACATGTAAATAAGCTTGATTTTTAGGACCCCATATATTCAAACTCCCAAATGTATCAAGAAGTTGGAGCAATTAAGTCTATGGCCTTGATTCTAATTCCTTCACGGAGTTTCATAAACTCTACATCTCATGAAACCAATTTACATGATTTGTTGAATAAAGGAAATTGATTAACTCAATCTCTTCCGGGATCAAATTCTAATCCAAAAACTAATTTTGTACTTTGCACGTTAGTGATATGCCTATTATTGATTTATAAACAAAATAGAAATAATAAGTGTTAATTCCAATTAATTTAATGGTGGTCAAATCTCAATTGTCGAAGTGACAAAATTATCCTAGCCTTTTGCTGGAAGTTAATGTGCCCCTCGTATTCATCGGCATAGAAGTGTGCTGTCCGGGGCAAGTTTGTCCTTTCCTCCCAAGCGGACAAAACAGCAATTATAGGTCCAAGGTCCAACGGACAAGTACAGCGGTGGAGGGCAGAGCTGTAATATTAACCACAGCACGTGGAATTGTGCTCTGCTCAGTATCCGCAGACACCATTGGTGGAGCCGCACTGCCTGTTTTGTTTGACCCAGTTTTACTAGCAGTGTCAACGTTTGGACACCGACAATTCGTGGTAATTTGAAAAAACAGAAAAGAATTTAAAAAATCTAAGTCGTAAATTCCAGGTTGTATTGTCTGACGTGGCAGTTAATTTAGCTGTCGTGTCACGTGGTGTCAGAAAAAGTAATGGCCATTTGTTATTTGTCGTAAATTTTTGCGCAACACATCAAATGTATATATTTAAATAAATTTGTACCTTTTATAATATCATAAAATAAATTATTGGATTATTATTTTAAAGTAAAACAATATTATAAGTTAAAACATTAATATTATCTTATATGGTTATAAAATATGTAATGAGATAGATAGTATGACCCCCCATCCCCGCGCTCCTCCCCCCTCGCCCCCTTCTTCCTCTGCCCACGTCAAATTTATTTCCATCTCATCTGTGGATAAGATAAAAGGATTGGAGTTGTACTAATTTTACATTTTTTTTGCATTAAATGCCAAATGCACATTAATGAGCATGGACCTTTTTGTCTCAAGATGCAACATAAAATTCTATGAGAATATTAAAATTAAGTCTTTATTTTAAAAAAAAATACTTTAGAAAAATATTTGAAAAAAGAGAAGACACGAGCTACAAATAGTTAAGTTATATAGGTTGAGTAATGAGAGAACGTACAATCATGTCCCATCATTATTATTTTAATTATATTTACCACTCTACGTTATGTTTGATTTAGATTTACTATGCACTTGTTTGGTTTTATTTTTATTTCTATTATTCTTAAAATGTTGGAAAATAATTAATAAAAATAAGTTGAAAATAAATTTGTGTTTGGATAGATTGTTAAAAAAGTAATAATTATATTGATTTTAGTAGATTATAGGTGAAAAGAGATACAAATACTAAAATTGAGAGAGAAGATACATATGTTATTTGAATAAAATATATAGGTTATTGGAAAATGTGATTTGAAAATAAAAATAAAAATGATGTTGGGTGAAAACATATAAAAAGCAATATGTTTCATTTTTGGAATAGTAGAAATGTGAAAATGGGTTTTGAAAATGAAACTGAACGGACATTTTGCTACAGTAATTTTCTTGAAATTGTAATACCATAGACATTGTCATGATCATGAAGTTAACCAAGTGATTAGGACAACTGTCGAGTTTATTATATTTTTTTTAAAAAAAAATTTGAAATAATTTTATGGGATCATGAAATATTTGGTTAATTTTGCAGTGAATGCTGAGGAGTGCCTGTTGACAAGAATGCAAGAAATGTCATTGGACTACCATTTTACGGTTGAGCAAGAAGTGGGATCAGCCACTCATGCTTTCTTTGGCTTCAATGGTAAGTTTGAAACAATGTTTAATTAGTAAAGTAATTACTCAACTAATTAATTAATTGAGCATAAGTTTGTGCTTCAATTAGTAGACCTCTTTGTCAATCACTTTATTCTTTCTTTTAAGTTTAGAATGTGCATGTCCTTAGAATTACTTGTGATGATGACTAATGACGCTCACTTTTGTGGTCTATTCCTTTGTTAGTAAGAAACATATGGAATATAAAATTTGATGTAGATATTGGGATTTTCCTTTTTGTGAAGATCGGATGGCTTGGGTCTGGATAGTTTCGGGTCAAATGCATAGATTGGGGTTTGAAAGTATAGAACGAGTCAAAAATTGAGTAAAAGTAGTCTTTGGGATTATTTATCTCTCTCCAAAAAAAAAAGATTGGGTCATTTATCAAAGGTAATATTAGTATTATTACATCAAAATTTAATCAAGATTAGGTTAACAAATTGATGTAACAATTTTAGCCGTCCGAAGTGAGATTGTAGGCTTCATGTCTAGTCAGGTTTTTCAATTAATCTATGGATGTTCTTGTCTATGCCCTTCAGAGGATTTTTCTTTTTTCGTATTTTGCGGTTATAACAAAGTGGGAATCTCTAACAGGAACTGGAGGGATATGGAGAATAGCTGCAATAAACGAGGCCGGAGGTTGGAAGGACAGAACCACAGTCGAGGACATGGATCTTGCTGTTAGGGCTGGTCTCAAGGGCTGGAAATTTTTATACTTAGGTGATCTCCAGGTACATTTTAGGAATCTGCAATTTTTTTAATGTTTCGTCTAAACCTATTGCCAGTATCAAAATATTATATATTCGACATAGAAAAATTGCTACAAAATTAATTTCGTAATTATGACTACAAATTTTAATACAAAGTGTAGTCTTTTAAATAACAAACAATACAAACAATAATTAACAATATGTAGCATTATTCATTAGATGCACAACAAATTAACTATGCTTTATGCGTAGAAAAATTGATATATATATATAAATAATTATTAACTACGAATTGGATGTAGCCACTGCGAGAGCATCTATGTCAAATTTCATTATGTCAATTTTGCAGCTAAAATTGTAACTTTTTATCATTAACTCTAGATTGATCGATCCAAATGTCCTAACTTTTTGTAGTGTCCGTGTAATAAGTAAAACCTAACAATATTTGCGTTTCGGACAGGTGAAAAGTGAACTTCCAAGTACTTTCAAAGCCTTCCGGTTCCAGCAGCACAGGTGGTCATGCGGCCCAGCCAATTTGTTCAGAAAACTGGTGATGGAAATTGCAACCAACAAGGTTCGGTTAATTAAGGACATCCTTAGCTTCAACAAACGACGAAATATTTCAGAGATGTAGTAAATTTTTATGTGCTTTTGCAGAAAGTTTCTCTCTACAAGAAGTTCTATGTGATCTACAGCTTCTTCTTCGTCCGAAAGATCATAGCCCACATGTTCACATTCTTCTTCTACTGCGTTGTCCTGCCGCTGACAATTCTGGTCCCAGAAGTCGACGTTCCAAAATGGGGCGCCATTTATATTCCTTGCATTATAACTACCCTCAACTCTGTCGGAACTCCAAGGTATTTTTGAAGTTCATTTTCTTGAAAATTCGAAGAGTGCATTTGCAAGACTTTTGTTCCTGATTTGCAGAAGTTCTTGAAATTTCCAGGTCATTCCATCTTCTGTTCTATTGGGTGCTTTTTGAGAACGTTATGTCTTTTCATCGGACCAAGGCCACATTCATCGGCCTGTTGGAGGCTAAGAGAGCCAACGAATGGGTAGTCACTGAGAAACTTGGGGATGCTCTCAAGAACAAATCGAACAATAAATCAGCTGCTGCACCGAAGAAATCCATGTCTAAGTTTCTTGGCGACAGGTAAAAATCATCCTACTACTTACTTCCTTCACAAGTTAGACAGTGTTCGAGCGACATTATAAACTTCTTAGAAAATTAATAGCTTATAAAATATCATAAAATGTCCAATAAAATATTTTCAAAATGAGCTTATGAACTTATTTGTTCGAATTTTATAAGCTTCAAAAAGATGTTCATAACTTATTTTTTAGATTTTGAAATATTTATTTTTAATTTCAATTTTTTTAATTACTAAATTATCATTATTAATGTTTTTTAAGTTTCAATATCTTATTTTATTCAAACGCTTTAAAAATTTATTTTTAAAATAAAATTAATACCTT
>JACGDI010001350.1:222388-249696 GCA_014898725.1 Jacaranda copaia
GAAGTGTTGGTGTGGGCAATATGGACTTTTCTTGCCCTAAGCTCATTAACTAGCAAGAAAGGCATTATGTTCTTTATGTATGTCTTACCTTCAAAATAATTTTTTGTGTGAATGCTTGATCATATCCTCTTTTACAGCCAATACTCCATTGCATTTGGCAACTTGCGCAAATCATGTTGCTACTGTTGCATGTCTATTGATCATGGTGCAAATGTTAACACCAAAGGCCATATGGGGTATACTCCCTTATGCATTGCCGATATGGAAGGTAACATCTTTCTATCAATTTTGTCTGAGTCCTAATATTTGAAGTTTGATGATGATGTCTAATTGTTCATGTCGTCTTCCTTAAACACTTACTAAAATGTGTCTGGAGTTAGTTAGAAGCTTCTTTCTGTCAACACTGTCTTCATATGTTATTCCACTATAGTACCTTAACCTTATTTTGTGTTATTTAGGACACCGAGAACTTGTTCAACTGTTGATCTCTAGAGGTTCTGATACAGAGACAAATTTTGCTATGGGGACGCCATTACAGTGTGCTGCACAATGTCACAGATAATGGTTATGAAAGTTTTGTTGGAGAATAAAGTGAATGTATTTGTTCAATAGGTTTCTTTATGGGCTTAATTGCCTCTATTCCTATACTGAAGATTTGAATTGTGTCCATTTTTCTTTTGTAGCCATACTCTGCGTCATTTTATATTCTCGCAAGTCGCACCACTTCTGCTGTCAGTAATTAGTAACTCATTGGAATGTTTGGTGCTGTTGATTAAGGTATAATTTTCTGTACTTACATTGTAAGGAAGTCTAATGATGTGTGATTCTTTCCCATTTATGTTTTTTTGGAGGCTGGGGCCGATCCAAACACGGCTGCGTGTGGGATGGCCCCTCTTTGCTATGCAGCTGCTCATGGGCTTACTGCAATTGTCAAGTGCTTACTAAATGCAGAAGCAAATCCGAACGCCATGGATGTGGTGAGTTTTTGGCTATATATATGGTTATCTTTTCGTTCATATGAGAGCTATTTTTTTATCAATCTTTTCGTCAGTGTGGCTCAACGGCGTTAGAAAACACAGCTCCAAATGGTAAATATAACTGTATGGGGATTCTGTTCCATTCACTGCTCCCGTCCCCTTTTTGCCTTATTGGAGCTTGGAAGGAATCGCTTGGTTCACATCATCTTCTGCAGATTATCAGCAACAGGTTGATGAAAACATGATGGTGATATATGTCCAGAAATCTATCTATATATATATATATATATATATATGTCCAAAATCATATGCATTTTTTTCTTGGAACAATTTTCACAGAGGGAGATCAAAAAGACAGCAGTCTATATTGCAGCCAAAACAGAGGGAGATAATGCAGCCAGGAGAAAGGAATACTTTACTGCATTTCAATGGTATACTTTGGTGAGTAATATGCTGAAATTCTATTGGTGTGTGTGTGTATATATATGTATTCAGAAAATGTAATCCAAATCCGTTTCTTGATATGGATTTTGATGTCTGCAGGCAGTGAGTACAGATCGGCCTGATATAACAGTGTACTTAAACCGGAGCCTTTGTTTTATCCATTTGTTTGATGGGAAGAGGGCCTTATCCGACGCTCAGTCGTGTTACAATGAATCCTCATTGGCAAAGGCTCATTTCATAGGAGTTGCGTGGAAATTTCTAAGTTCTAAATGCGAGCATCAAATTTGTCGTACTACGTAATAGAGCTGCAGAAGACTATGAATGAAAGGATCGAGTTTTATTTTTGTAGAATTATCCAAAGGCGCTGGAGGCAATTTTCCAAGTCTCTGATGTTGGATCCTGGTAACAAGGAACTTCCGGATATGTTCCAGATTTATTTGCTTCACCATTTACCAATCTCCGTACACAGGTTTGGGGGGCATTTTTCTGTCCCAAACAAAAGTAATTTGTAATAATTCATGCTCGTTTTATGTTGGTCTACCAGAAGGGAGATGTCATCGAGCAGTTGGGGATTAGAGGAAGGATAGATTTGGAATACTTTTGTCCGTGGGATATAAATTTCTCGTTTTTGGTTCAGTATAGTATAGGATTTTGCAAGTTCAATGCATTTGTTTGTAGAGTCCCACCTGTGCTTTACAACATTAAAGCAATTATGAGCCGAAGATGATAACGTGATTCATAGTTTTCTGGTATTTTTGTTAATGAATATGTTGTCAAAGGATTGATCACATGGGACGTGATTTTTTTTTAGGGGGAGGGGGGCTTTTTTTAAAAAAAAAAATATCATGATTGATTGTCCAACTATTTTTTGTAAAACTTGAACCTGCAATCAATTTTATCCCCACAATAAAAACTTACCATCTAATTAGCTATTTGTTTCATATGTAATGTTTTTTAATTAACCATCACCAAGATTGTCTTCCACATGGGATAAGCTCTTTTACCTTGCATGACTTAGTTTTTGCCATCAATTTTGATTGCAAGGATAAACTTTTGCTTTATCAATCCAAGTTTCTCAAGTCTCGAGTGTTTCCACATCCAACAAAGGGAGATGCCATTTAGCAATAGGATTCATTAACATGATTCATTGTTTATCATTTGATGTAAAAGATCATGATTTCAACTTGTGTTTTTTCACGTCTATTTATAAATTTGATGTAATTGATTGCTCATTTTCAATTTTTCACTATTGTTGAAAAGGTAGTTTTGATGGGAAAATACTAAATAATATAATAATTATCACCTTCAAGATCTTGTACCAAAAATCTTTACTAGTGTAACATTAACAATGATTTAGCATTCATAAGTAATCAAAGCTCACATTGCTTGAAAATTGTGCATTAATTGCTTAATAATCTCTCATGGTTCATTGATGGGATAATTTGGTTCTAATAGTCTCTTGCTAATTTTTTAAATCCTCCTTTTAAGCATTAGGTTGAGCATAGAATCGCTAAATTTGCACCATATATAAGATTACATTTGCTGAAAAATCAAACATATTGACACTTTTGACTTCAATATTAAAAGTACTATCAATCTCTTGATATAGTAGAAAAATGTCTCAAGACATTTAGAATTGATCTTTTTTTTTCCCATTACTTTTTACCCTTTTTCTTCAGTTCATTTATTTCTCTCTACCAATTCTTTTGAAACAATCACAGGGAGGGAGGGAGGGAGGGGGGGGAGAGGAAAGAAAGGATGGATGGATGGATGGATTTCCCTCTCTATAGTGAAGAAGATACAGATAATTAAAATAGAAATAAACAAAATAAACAGGAAAAGGAGAAGGATGGTGGCTGTGGGGTTCGAACCCACGCGCACTTATGTGCAGAAGATCTTAAGTCTTCCCCCTTAACCTCTCGGGCAAACCACCCCATTTGCTACTGTGATGACAAATAAAAATAAATCCTTGCTAAAAAGGATCTTCTATATATGCCAGCATTTCAAAATTTCCATTTCTGTGTGAAGCGGGAAAACAAACTTGTCTGTGATTCTTGGAATTGAAAGCAATGGCGAAGCGCTTGGCGTCCCTATTCGCAACGGAGAATGACACTGTTAACTGCCCCTTCTACTTCAAGACTGGGGCCTGCAGGCACCCGACCGATGCTCCCGCCGTCACACGAAGCCCGCCATAAGTCCTACGCTCTTGCTGCACAACATCGACCACCGCCCCGAGATGATCACCCCCACCGAACCCAATTATCCACCCCACAAACATGCAACAACATTTTGAGGTTTATTCTTTTCTTTCTTCTTCTTGTTAATAAAAATTGTAATTTTCTGCAGTTTCTTGGATTTTTTATATCATTTTGATGATTAATAAATGACATTTTGCTCCAAAGTGGGTTCTTGGGCTTGTAAGTTGTTTGTAACATTAATGGATTTTGAATTTTCATAAATACTGTAGGATTTTTATAAAAACCTTTATGGGGAACTAAGCATGGAGAGATTGAAAGCTTGAATGTATGCGACTACCTGGCTCCCCATCTGGTACTACTTTCTTGTGTTTCATTCTTTAATTTTCTCTGGAATTCCTTTTCTATTCTCTTTTTGGGGTACTAATAGCATTCTTTTCTTGTGTGAGGCTGGCAATGTTTTCGTCCAGTTCAGGAATGAAGAACATACTGCTAATGCTTTCAAAAATCTGACTGGAAGATATTATGCAGGTTATTGTATTATCAAGTTCTTGTTTCTCTTTTATTCCCATTCATCATTTTGTATCCTCTGAGATTCTTGTTTGATTTGTTGGAATTTGGCTCTTTGTGTTGTTTTCTCTGAAACATGGTCATATCCGCAGGGCGGCCTATTATTGTTGATTTCTCTCAGGTGACTGATTTTCGTGCACGCGCCTGCAAGCATTATGAGGAGAACTACTGCAAGCATGGTGGGAGTTGTAGCTTCATGCAACTGAAGAGGATTAGCTGGTGAAAAAGTTGTGATTATTCGTCATGGTGTGGTAGCAAGATAACATGTAGTCGATTCATGGTGCAAACAAATTGAGTTAGCTATGTTGTAATTGGCACAATTGTAGCATAATTAATTATTTAATTAACTTTGGGTGAATGCTAATTATAGTTGTAATCCAAATATTAATTGTGGTTGTGCAATAGATAAAGGGAAATAGTTAAGTGTTACATGTTGAGTTGTCCAACATAAGAAAATTAAAATAGAGGAGACTTCCTTTTGCCTTATAAAAGAGGAGTTGAAAGGTTATTAACCCCTCATTTGTCTCACATTGTTTTTATAAACTAGTATGGAATAGTTTATATTGAATTCAAGTAAGAATATTTGATAAAGTGTTCTTTAAGGAGTTCATATGAGTGGACCACACACGCGCAACCGCTTGGCCCCGTTTCGGGCGCTAGGATGAATGTCTCAGTCTCAGTTTCATCTTTTTGGACAAAATTTATTGACTTAATTAGATAGGATAAATGCTGACTAATAGATCATATATAAGATGGTAATCCAATCAGATAAGGGCTGACTAGATCAAGACCCGTTGGATTAGCCTAATCTAATCGGATGGGATCAAATCATTTGAGATTAAGCTGGGATTTGGCAAAGGGACATGGGACACGTGGCGTGATGCTGGTGGACATATGACGTGTGTAGATGACATGGCAGAATATTATTAATTGGGTGATGTGTTTGAGGCCATTAACTGGTAGACTCTAACCCTAATCCCCCCTATAAATAGACTGCCTCTAGCAGTCTTGGAAACATATTGCATTTGCCTCTCAACGCTCATCTAAGCATTCTGCCCACATTCTTACTCTCTCTCAATAATTCTTCTATTCTTATTTTCTAATATTCTTCCAAAAAAAAAAATATTCTTTGTCCCGAATTTAGATATACGGTTGTCTCATTTTTATTCGGCGATTGATTACTATTCAAGATGAACGAGCCGAAGTGCACCTGATCATTTTGGACCATCTCATCCTCGGAGGAGCAGCTCTGTACCCGTTGCATTTGTGAGTTGGGGCGCTCGTTTCTTCAAGGCAAACAGAATTCTATGATTTGATCGTCTGGTTGATTCTGTTACGATATAGAATTCTTAAGCTGAGTTTTCAATTTAAATTCTATCTCATACTGATAGTATGCTGTACTATTTTTAATGCCTCATTTGACTGATATCTAATTTTGACTTTTTCTAGACTTGTATCTGATTAAATAAAGGCTTAAATTCTGATTTGTCTTGAATTTGATGTATATATCTGATCACACATGTTGTATGTTTAATTCTAATAATGTATGTTATATGTTTAATTCTGACAACGTATGTTATTTGTATTAAATCTGATATCGCATACTTTATTTAGATTTCATACTGATAAAACACACTTATTGCCTCAATTGTGATTATCTATTTTAACTCTTGATAATCTGATTTGCAATATTTAATTATTGCGTTACATGTTGGTATATCCTTCGATACAATAATCTTGAAGAAACAAGTCTTTTCTGTGTTTTTATCTACTAAAATTCTAATTAGATATCCTGTCTAGGAACCTTGCCTGATATTTCTGATTAAATATCCTATCTAGGAATCTTGCCTAATATTTCTGAGCAGATATCCTGTTTAGGAATTCAACTTAGATATTCTACTTTAAGGTTAATTTTGAAATCAATCATGGCTACAAATTCTAGTGCTATTAATGAAGTTGTGTCGACAAAAGTTGACTTTTTCGATCTTCCAAAAAGTTCTCGAGCTAGTTCTTTAAGCATTGGCAACAGTGCATGAAAATCTGGTTGACGATGATAGGTCTTCTTTTGTTGATTTAGTTGACCATGCCAGAACCAACTAAAATTGATCCTAACACTAAGGAAATAGTCTATTGGAAAACAAAGGATCAGATTATTTAAGGAGTGATTCTATTAGCTCTATCTGATACACTCTTTGATGTGTACTATTTTGATTCCTATTCGGCTAAGTCTTTATGGGACGAATTGGATATGAAATACAATACTGAAGAGTAAGGGCTCGAAAAGTATTCGATTTCCAAATTCCTAAAGTATCAGATAGTTGAGGGTAGGTTATATCTGAACAGACAGATGAATTGATCAATCAATATCATTCCCTAGCTGACGCTGAAATGAAACTCTTTGAGAAATTTATGGTGATGTCAATTGTTGATAAATTCCCTAAATCATGGGAAAGTTTTGGCATGACACTAAAGCATCAAAAGGGAAATTAACGTTAGATGATCTGATGATTGCCATAAGCATTGAAGAGAAACACAGAAATCAATCTCATAGTGTTCCTGTTGAATATCATCCTAAGGTGAATGTAATAATAGGAAGAAAAAAAGTTAATATGAACTTGAACTCTAAAACCATCGATAAGGGAAAAGCCAAATTGAATAAGAAACCAAAGGTAAACAGACTTTGCTAGAATTGTGGACAAAAAAGACATTAGGCTAAAGGGTGTCCCTCCAAGAAAGCCAAGGCTAAAGCCCAGTTTGCTAAACCAATGGTCAACATGGTTGTTGGAGACACTAACAAAGCTGGAGTTCCTAATTCTTCCATTGATAAGTACGTTTCTTACAAACCAGAATTATTCTCTATCTATGAACAATATAATTAGCTGATAGATACTAGTGCTAATGTGCATGTTTGTGCTAATAAATTACTGTTTGTGTCTTACCAGCCTATTAGCGAAAGAACTATGATGATAGGAAACTCAAGTGTAGCCAAAGTGTTTGAGATAGGATGCGTGGACCTGAAATTTCCTTCGGGGTGCATACTGTCTCTGTAAAAGGTGCATCATGTTCCAACAGTCCGAAAAAATATCATTAGTGGTTTTGTAATAGTTAAGGAACGCTATGAAATTTCCTTTAAGTCAAATAAAGTTGTAATTTTAAATTATGGCACTTTCATTTGTAAAGGTTATCTTTCCGATGGTTTGTTCAAAATTCAAGTTGAAAACTTTAATAAAAGTGACTTTCCTGACTTTTCAGTTATCAATGTTATTGAGAATTCATCAGTTTGGCATAATCATTTATGACACTTGAATTTTAGTTCTGTCAAACGAATGATGAACTTAAATTTAATTTCAAAACACAAAATTGAACGAGGTCATAAATGTCAAATATGTGTTGAAGCTAAACAAGTGAGAAAGCCTTACCACACAATTGAAAAGCAAACTAAAATTCTTGACTTAGTGCACATAGACATTTGTAAGTTCAATGGAGTCTTAACAAAAGACAACAAAAGATACTTTATCACCTTTATAGATGATAGCAGTAGGTACTGCTATGTTTATTTATTAAACATAAAGATGAAGCACTAGAGAAGTTCATTACGTTTAAAAATGAAGCTGAAACATAAACTAGTAGAACGGTTAAGGTCAGATAGGGGCGGAGAATATGTGTCCAACCTATTTCATGAATACTGCCAAAATTTTCACATAGTTCATGAAGAGATTTTCCCATATTCTCCCGCTTCGAATGGGATAGCTAAGCGAAAAAATAGACCATTTATAAACATGATTAATAGTCTGCTTTTGAATTCTAGTTTGCCCAAGTACATGTGAGGGGAAACTCTAAATACAGCTTGTCATATTCTGAATGGAGTTCCCCTGATATATAAAGAAAGCATTCCATTAGAATTTTGAAAAGGCAGGAAACCTAATCTAAAGTACTTCTGAGTGTGGGACTGTCTTGTAAACGTATTAATCCTTGACCATAAGAGGAAGAAGCTAGGTCCTCAGACTGTTGATGCGGTCTTTCTAGGCCATGTGGAAACATCTTATGCTATCAGATTTTTGGTTATTAAATCAAAGATTTCGGGCATAGATGTGAACACTATAGTTGAATTTCGTGATACTACGTTCTTTGAGAACATGTTTCCCATGAAGACTAGTATACCTCCAAATGTCTCTTTAGATTCAACCCTAGAGTTTGCATCAACTCTGGATCATATGGAAAAGATGACAAATGCGGGGGGTGATCCTAATAGTAGCATAGTTCCAGAAAAACTGGATGAACCTACATGAAGTAAAAGGGTTAGAATCACTAAGAACTTTAGAAGTGACTTTGTTCCTTATAATGTAGAGGGTGATCCTGTTACCTTCAAGGATGTTATGGCTTCTCCTAAGGCTAAGCATTGGAATGAAGCCATTAAGAGTGAGATAGATTCTATTGTCTCAAATGGGATATGGGAATTAGTCGATCTTCCTCTAGGGTGTACTACTATAGGAAGTAAATGAATCTTCAAAAGAAACAAAAATCTGACGGAACTATTAACAAGTTTAAAGCCAGGCTAGTTACCAAAGGGTATAAGCAAAAGAAAGAAATAGATTACTTCAACACCTACTCCCTAGTAGCTCATTTGACTACAATCTGACTGCTTATAGCACTTGCTTCCATATATGATTATCCTATTCACTAGATGGATGTGAAAACAACCTTTCTGTATGGTGATCTTGAGGAATAAATCTATATAGATCAGCCAAAGGGATTTGTAGCTTCTAAAAATGAGCGAAAAGTTTGCAAGCTTGTTAAATCACTTTATGGTTTGAAACAAGAACCTAAATAATGGCATGCAAAGTTTGACAAAATCATATTATCATTTGGCATCACAGTTAACGATAGTGACAAGTGCGTCTACTACAAGGTTGAAGGTGATAATTGTATTGTGTTATGCCTGTATGTAGATGACATTCTGTTAATAGGTTCCAACATTGAGATTATCAATGAGACTATGTGTTTCTTAAAGAAAAAGTTTGAAATGAAAGATATGGGTGTTACAGATATGATTCTTGGACTTAAGTTAACTCGCTCAACTGAGGGTATAGTAATTTCTCAATCTTATTATGTTGAGAAGATAATTGAGAAATATGACTATAAACAAAGTAGAATCACTAAAACACCATATGTTCCTTCAGTGGCTCTCTTTAATAATGAAACTAGTGTACCCGTGTCTCAATTGAGGTATTATCAAATAATTGGCAGCTTGTAGTATCTTGCAAATGGGTCGAGACCAGATATCTCATTTGCGGCCTCTAAACTCGCTAGATAAACAAGTTATCCCAATCAAACCCGTTGGGAGGCTTTGGATAGAGTACTTCGATATCTAAAGGGCTCAGCTTCACTAGCCTTGCACTACAAGAGATTTTCTGTAGTGCTGGAAACATATAATAATGCTAGCTAGATAGCCAAAAACTCTGAAACTAATGGATGTACAGGGTATGCATTTACCTTGGGTGGGGGCGTTGTCTCTTCGAAGTCTACCAAACAGACTTTGGAAACTTGGTTCACTTTCGAGGCTGAGTTATGCGCTTTGGACACTACTGGGACAAAAGTAGAATGGTTTTATAGATTGATGGTACAATTGTCCATGGTGACCAAATCTTTTCCGAGAATTGATGTACATTGTGATAACTAAACCACAATTGCAAAGATTCAAGTTCCAAGTTCAATCAAAAGACCAAAAGATACATCCAAGTTAAGCTAAAATCTATAAGGGAGTTAGTGTCTGAAAGGATCATGGCAATTGATTTTGTTAGATCCAAAGACAATATTGTTGACCCTTTAACTAAAGGACTTGATTTGTCCTCAGTTCATAAATTCAGGTTAGGGATGGGACTGCAAACCCATCAATTATATACCTGCAGTGGCAACCCAACCTACCAAGTGGAGATCCCACAAGGTAGGTTCAATGTGGTATAAACAAACTGCTAAGTATATTGAGATGCACATAAATTAATTGATACTTTATATCTAGTGTCACTCGCTTGAATGCCTAGTAGGTGCTTATTACTATTGGTATAGTAAGAGTTTAACTCTAAATGAGGTCAAGTCATTCGGACGAGATGCTAGCAGTACATCCCTGGGGATGCCCAACTAAGTGAATGTAGTCCTTTGACCGGGACTAAAGGAATTGGGTTATTCCATGACAAACATTCATGAAACAAGATCGAGACACATGGCCTTAATGTATCAACCTTAAAGATCAGCACATAACCTTTAGCTCATTGTTATTGATGGACACAATCACAGTCACGGGAACAAATTCAAAGCTTAGATCCATTTGTCCCGATAGTGGCAGAAGTTGGATAATTTAGGGAGTGGTTCAAATCGGAAGGTACCATTTCTAAAAGTGAGCTATGATTGAATCGGATAGCCATATCTATGGATTTGTGGAGGATAGTTGTAATTGGCACAATTGTAGCATAATTAATTATTTAATTAACTTTGGATGGATGCCAATTATGGTTGGAATTCAAAAATTAATTGTGGTTGTGCAATAGAGGAAGGAAAATGGTTAAGTGCTACATGTTGAGTTGTCCCACATAGGAAACTTGAGATAGAGGAGATTTCCTTGTGTCTTATAAAACAAAGTAGAGGAGTTGAAGGGTTATTAACCCTTCACTTGTCCTACATTACTTTTATAAACTAGTGTGGAATAGTTTATATTAAACTCAAGTAAGAATATTTGATAAAGTGTTCTTTAAGGGATTCATATGAGTGGACCACACGTGTGCCACCGCTGTCGGCCGACCCAAATCCAGGTCTCGATCATGGGCATTAGGGCGAATGTCTCAGTCTCAATCACATCTTTTTGGACAAAATTTATTTTAAATTTTAAATTTTAAACTTAACTTAATTTTTGGCTTAATCGAATAGGATAAAAGTTGACTAATAGATTAGATAAGAAGGTAATCCAATCAAATAAGGGTTGACTAGGTCAAGACCTATTAGATTAGCCTAATCTAATCGAATGGGATCAAATCATTGGAGATTAAGCTGAGATTTGGCATAGGGACGTAGGACACATGGCGTGACGCTGGTGGACGTGTGACGTGTGTGGGTGATGTGGCGGAATATTATTGGCTGGGTGATGTGTTAGAGGTCATTAACTGGCAGACTCTAACCCTAATCCTACCTATAAATAGACTATCTCTGGCAGTCTTGGAAACACACAGCATTCGCCTCTCAACACTCGTCTTAGCATTCTGCCCGCATTCTTACTCTCTCTCAAGAATTCTTCCCTTCTTATTTTCTAATATTCTTCCCCCCCAAAAAAAATATTTTCTATCCCGAATTTAGATATACAGTTATCTCATTCTTATTCGACGACTAAGTACTGTTTGAGGTGAATGAGACGAAGTGCACCTATCATTCTAGACTATCTCACTTGGGACGGAGTGCTGGTCTCGAGCTATTTATATCTAAATTTGAGACTCACGAACTAAATATTATTTCTTTATTTTATTAATAAATATATACTATATTACTATTTATTTTATTTCGAGTTCAAATTCGAGCTTGAGTTTCGCTGATACTTATAACTCACTTAACAATTCGAGCTTTATTGAGTTGAGTGGAATCGAGCTTAAGTTGTTATATATTGAGTCAAGCTTGAACTTAAAATGTTAGATTCGTCTAGTTCAAACCTAATATATATATATTCATTTATATCGAGCTCGAGCTCGAGCTCGAGCTCGAAAATTTTTCTCAGGCTCAACTCAACTAAATATGATTGCAATTTTTTTTATTTATACGCACACATGCACATCAGGAGCCCATTCAAGCTCGAACTCCTAATTTTCCACATTATATGGAAGAACCTATGCCATTGGTCCACAGGCCACTTGACTGTTAAATATGATTGCACTTCTAAGTGAATCTTGTACATGGCAATCAATAGAGAGCTACGACGCAATTTATTGATGAGAGCAGAAGTAGAAGTCCCTACAGGCATCACTCTGATGGAAGTAGTTGAATGCACAATAGTAGGCATGATAATCCGGGGTATCATGAAAGCCGGAGTAAAAGTCCCATAAGTGCAACTCCCATCCGTGGAAATAGGCCTATAAATGGGTAGATTATTACCCTATCCATACCCAAAATGCCATACCCATACCCGTATCCATACTTATTAAAATAATGTTATGGGTATTAATAGGGTCTATACCCATAAATTACCCATGTATCCATACCCTTAAATTACTCATTACTTTACACTTAAATTTAATATACAAATCTAAAAATTGTTTATATCTTTACACTTAAATTTAATATACAAACCTAAAAATTGTTTATATCGAAATCAAATTTATGTTAATTATAAACTTTTTATATATAAAAATTATAAACATGTGAATGAACAATAACAACTTAATAATTTTCTTTATTAAAAATTAAACTAAATTAATAAAATTAATAAATTTATTATATCGGGATAGCAATTTTTTTAAAAAAAAATTGAAATAGCAATAGTAACAGTTGAATATTTTTTATTAATAAAACTAATAGTGGAATAAATATTTTTTATAAAATTAGTTAATAAAATTAATTTTGCTAATGAATAAACTTTGTTAATAAAAATGTTATTAATGAATGAATAATTGAAAATAAAGATTAACTAATTTAAATTTAATAATTAAATTAAATTAAATATAAAAAAATTATTTTTTGTTATCGTATGTCAAATAATATTTTTAGAATAAATTTAATAATTAAATTAAATTAAATATAAAAAAATTATTTTTTGTTATCGTATGTCAAATAATATTTTTAGTATATATTGAGAAAATTAGTATATACATTAAAATATAAATTCAATATACTAGACCCAAGGAGTCTTGGGTTAGATAGAAGAGGGTAAAGGTAAGGTCTCATTCTTTTGGGTATTTTAGAGTATAGTAGAATATATAATATTTTTGTTTAAATATTTTAGGATATAAGTATGAATAAGATGATATCCTACTCATTTACAGGTCTACATTGAAAGCGAGAAAGCAGGAGCCCAAGGGACGGGAGGGCACTAGCCCTAGTAAGGAAGGAAGTGGAGAGGCCAGCTTAAATCCAGCGGGGTTGGGAGAGGGAAGCAGCTGCTAAAGGTGATTGTAGAGAAGAAAATGATAACAATGGCAATCAACGTGGAGAATAGATACCACTAATCACTGTTGCATCATGCACTTTGACCCTGCTTTGTGTCGAAGGTTTACAATTTGGTCATGTGGGGAGTACTTTTTTGTGTTCTTATCTGTCTTCTTTTTTACATGCTTGTAGTTTTGCAGGATCAAGAAAAGTTAAGGAGTAGATGGGAGGCTCAAATCTTGTACTAGAATAGGTCTTTTTTCCAAGGAAATGCAGGCTTTGAGAGTTCTACTTTGTTAGATGAGTCAGTCTAAGCAATCGGTATGACAACACTAAGAAATGTAATGATTTTCTTTTGTCATTTTTACAACTGTAGCTGCTACTTAGAAATATTCTTCCGAGGTTTGATTTTCTCTTTTTCCATCCATTAGATTTCTTACCATTCATTACCGGCACCGGAAATAATAGCATAAAATCTCTCCACATCATAGCCCAGAAGAGATAATGCCTCAAACAAGCATAGGTAAAATTATAAATAAGAATCCAAGAAACAAGAATCACAATCATGATGGATTTTACAAAAATAGAACCAGGGCCTATGAATTTCCTGATTCTTGCCACAAATCCACCAATGGTAAAAGGTAACAATCTTCAAAAGACACTCAGTATATTTTTCATGTGACGAAATTGATCAAAAATATGCTTCCCACCACTTTATCCTCTGATGCAACTTCATTTGCCTCCATGCTTGGCCTTAGTGTGGGACTCCAAGGCTTTATCAGAAGTGAAGGATCTGAAATTCAAAAAATGGAGCAAAAATTAGAGTTTTTGGACAAAAAGTTGGAGGAGGAAAAGGACTACCAAGCTTTGATTGCATCAGCTTACTTGCTACAGGATTTGCATGAAATTTGGCCACCAGATTTAGGGGTCTGCTCCTTTGACTTGTTTCCAATCGGAGTTTTTCCAGCAGCTTTTGAAGGGAAAGGAGTTGCAGTGTGACCCTTCTTGCTACCTATAAAAAGATTTACTCATCACATTGCACATATCTCCTATGACAAAATCACTTTCTAGTAAACTACACAAATGGCAATATCGACAACACTCTGGAAAAATTCTAGTCATCAAATCTGTGAGCATTCTAACACAACATACTGAGCTTATAGCAACTAAAGGGATGAAATTGAAACCTGTCTTGTCAGGAGTAGCTGATTTAGCTTTCTTGGCAGGGACTGGAGTTTCCTGTGCAGATTCAGCTGACCTTTTCTTGGATTGCTGCACCTTCTGTATAAATCAAAATTAACCAATGAATTATATGCTCAATCATGTGGGAAAATAGGGTATCGACTATTGATAAATATGGTCCAAACAGAGATTCCCCGGAATGAGCAGCCGTACCTTTGGCAACTCTTCATCCCTGTCGTCCACATCTTCCCCAGAATCCTGCCAAAAAAGTATTTTCTTGTTAACGGGAAATGGAGAGTAACATAAGATCTTTATTCAAAAAAAGTAAATGATGAAAATCAAGCAAGTAAACCAACCAAAACCCAGCTGCTCAAAAACTAGAATGAAGACTTACTTCTTCAGAAGCATCACTAAAATCCTCTTGTGGCACTGTCATTTCGTCATCAGAAAAAGATTCACTGTCATCCTCATCTTCATCAGAGCCAGACTGATCTTCTTTCTTGCTTCCAGCCTTAGCAGCAGCACTTTTAGCAGCCTTTAAGTCCGCCAACTTAGGCTTAACTGTACCTAAGAAATTTTTCAAAAGGATGGTTAAAAGTTTTTATCTTTAAAGAGTAATTAATAGTAAAAGCAAACCTTATTTGTCTTTTTTTTGTTTTTGTTTTTTCATTTTTTTTCTTGGGTTGTGAGTGCAGGGGAACAGAGAGAGCATTACCATTTTCATGAGCTTCCAGAGGCTCATCATCAGATTCATCAGAAAAAACTTCACCATCTACAGAATGAACAATTGAAGGAGTGCAATTAATACATGAGAATTTTTCTTTTTATAAGGCAAAAACATCAAATATTAAACATCACATGGAACAAAGCAGAGCAAAGCAAAAGCAAATACACCTGAAACTGGATCATCAGCAATATAGCCAATAAAGTACACAGTCCCATTTTTCCAATCATGAGAGAGTTCAAACTCCCTCTCAAATACCAAATCAAACATCAACTGAGTCCTGTCTTCAGATGAAAGAGAACCAATTATGAAGTTTTTGGCATCAACTTTCAGCCTAAGGGGCACATTCTTGGCTCCTTTCACATCCTTCACCTCACCAAGTGCTGCCTGGAAAAAAAAATTGCCAAATTAACCAACAGGTAACAAAAAGAAATAAATTGAAAGCTTGCAAAACTGAAGAAACATCTCCAACCTGTGAGATATGAATCAGTTTTCCTAATTCAGGTTGGACCTTAAGTGGTTCCCCAGGTTTAACTTCAACTCCTGATCGAATTGCACCAAAAACAGTCAGAAAAGAACACGGAAACAAATAGAAAGCAGTAACTAAATGAATGAAAACATTATTAGCACAGCTGATGCAGAAAACAAAGCGCTGATATCAAGAACACACTAACAATCATTTCCAGAGCAGATACTTAACCTTTTAACAGAACATGTTAGAAACTGAGACTCAAAAAATCATACTATAATCTTAGAAGAGAAGAACAGGACAAGGAAACAAACAAACAAAACAAAAAACAACCTTTTACTTTGAATAGTTACTTGGACGGTTTGAAAAAAGAAAATAAGAAACAATTATAGGCAGCTATAGCATCAAGAAAAAAAAAAGAAGAAAAAAAGGCTATAAAGAAGAAGAGTACATTTCACAAAACCAGCAAACAGCTTAGCTAATAACAGAAATATACCAAACACAAAGATGAGAACCCATCAACATAAAAATTCCCAAGACAGGAACCCAAGAATTCATCTCATTAAACATAAGAATGCACGTGAAAGGAACACCACTGATTCAAATATGATTCAAGAATGGAGAGCATACCCCAAAACTCCATTTCTCTTTTTCTTTCTGAACTCTTTCCAACAGCAAATGAGAGCAAGAACTTCACAGAGATTTGCAAGAGGTCCGAAGCGGAAGGGGGTTTGTGAAAGGGTTTTATAGGAGGACTGGTGACAGCAAAGGGTTTATTGTTTCTGAACCAACTAGGGTTTTGACTAAAGAAGAAATAATTTACTTTTCCTTTTCTTCAATTATCTTATGGGCTTTGTTTTTATTTAGATGGGCCTTACATCTACCCCTCTACAGTCTATCATTTATGAGTTAATGGGCCTACACCACCATTATTTACTTTTTTTTCTTTCTTTTTTCCTTTTTCCTTTGTGATCTAAGTCACCATTATTCACTTGAATACTGATGCAAAGACGCATTGGAGGGAGATTTCTAGTGCTTGTTGGGCCTTGTCCAACATCTTTCTTTAGGACTATTAATGTATTGAATTTTAATTTTAATTTATTTTGAATTAAAATTTATATTCAATTAAAATATTCGATGAATCAAATCAAATTATAAATATACGTAATGTAAAATAAGTGGATTGAATGCGAAATTAAGTAATTCAATTTGTTAAATATTCGAATCCGAACTTTAATGTTTTTATTAAATTAATACTCTTGTATATAATATTAATAAAGATTTAAAATAAAATCTATATATTATATTGACCTAAAATATATATTAACATCTATATTTTACTATTAATATTGAATCTTTAATCTAAAAAATAAAAGGGATATTGATAAAATATCAAATATAATATTATATAATAATTCATTTATGCATTATTATAATATAAAATAGGGTTTAATATTCAAATATTTAACTTTTAGACTATCATATAATAAAAAATTAGTAAAATTCAAAGACAATGTAAATTTACTTCATAAATACAATATTTTTATACAATTTAAAAGGAGGGAAAAAGAAAAAATACTAAATTTGATCAATTTTTTTTTATCAGATTTGAATATTCATCGGATTCAAATATGGTACTTATTAACCTTACAGGATATTAAATCGAATTCAAATATGAATTTTGATAATCGAATTTGAATTAATCTAATCCAAATCCGACCCGTTAACAGCTCTATTTGTTCATATCAAAGCTATATTAATTTATGAACTTCGTAAAAAGTTTTGCTTTTCATGCTATTCATTGAGTTGAATTTTTGTGATTACTTACCTGTCTATGAAATATTTTAAATTTAAAAAATTTAAGCTAAATTTTGTACTCACTCTATTTGTTTGAGTTTAACAAAAAAAATTTAGATAAGGACAGACCTCTTCATATTCGGCCCATCATCCCGACCATATGAAGAAATTAAGGACGAGTTCACTCTTAACGGAGTGTTGGAGTTGGTACCAAGACTTGTTGGACCTTTTACTTTCATAGAGGATAAGATCAATGGACTTACTATTCTATCAAATCAAGGAGCTCACAAACAACTAGAATTTTTTATTTTTTTCAACAAAACAAAAAATGTGCCGT
Organism: Jacaranda copaia; assembly: GCA_014898725.1. NCBI lineage: Eukaryota > Viridiplantae > Streptophyta > Magnoliopsida > Lamiales > Bignoniaceae > Jacaranda > Jacaranda copaia. Next base: position 240,204 of record JACGDI010001350.1, read on the forward strand.
CATTTAAAAAAATCAAATAAAATATCTAAAATTCAAATCCACTATTTCCTTTGACCACATAAGTACAAAGTCCTTGACGGTATTACCAGAAAGTTGGTAAAATGCTGTTCTCTAGATTCTAGATTGACAACTAGATTCTTACACCCCATGTTCCAAAATTATATTTGCAAGTCTAATAATGAAATAATCATATAGAAAACATTACGATAAATTTGTTAAAATATTAAGCAAACGTACATTATATGACAGCAAAGGAAGCAATAATATCGTACCATGGCAAGTACTACTTTTTTTTGGACATAAAATCTGTAAAGGACATTAGCTGAGTTTTCTTTTAGGCTCTATTTACTTCTGGTGAAAGCATGCCTACTAAAAGAGACGGCTCCTCTTCCACAAGTGAGCAAAGGTATAAAAACTATTCCTCATACTAATCAGATCAATCCATAAGCCAAACCAGCAAATTCGAAATACCAAATCATGGTCAAATTGTTAGACAACTGCATCCAAAATTACAAAAGAAAAAAGATCATATGAAAAATATGAAGATCAAGTTTCTGAATGCAGAATAGCTCAGATGACAGCATCAACGAACATATCATCCTCCATCAGTGGGTTAAGTTTGTTGATGTTGTTGTTGTCTTCTTGAAATCTATCTTATCAACCTTCACTTCTCCATCGATGAGTTCATAAACATAAACCACAACACGTAGGCCATCGATGTCCATGAGAACAAAGCTTGGGTTGACATCATAGGTGATGCTGCTGAAGGCACCAGTGGCAGACCCAGGATTTATAACGACCCCGGCCTCATGTTTGTAAGCTGTGAACTGGTGCGTGTGGCCAGTCACAAGAATGTCTACATCCAGCTGCCTCTGGAGCATGGCCAATGAGTCGAGATCTCCCCATGGAATAACCTTCAGAAAAGATCATGAGAGAATAAGCATAACTAACTTGCACCCAGATTCTTTGCTCCACATAATCATTTTCTGCTTTATGGTTTTCGGCTCCATTAGAGGGTTTAACTAAATGTTTCGATTAATGGGAAGAACTCGTCCAAAGACAGGAAGACGAGGGCGTGGGGAAAGATGCTATAGACTGGCATATGATTTTGTACCATGTACTATCTAATCATATCAAGTTTAACCATTGCACATGCAGAAGGAAAATCAAGGTGTTGTGGGACATATTTGGCAAATAAATCAAACAGTACAGCTTATCTTCACAAGAAAGGAAGAGAATCACACCTGATGACCATGGCATACACCAAGCTTAAACTGGCCAATTGTTAATGTTTTAGTCTCTGGATAACGTGGCTCCTCATCATATTCACCTCGAGTAATGTGCAAGTCTGGACAAACAGTTTTCAAGTAGTCATGAACCTCCTGCAAATATAGTGAGAAAAGATGCAGTCATAAATGTTCGGATTATCTCCCAGGTCATTGAAGAAGATGACAGCGAACCAGAAAGAAATTCTCTCTCAAGAGATACCCAAACGAGTCCTACTTAATACTCACAATTTTTGCCATGTTGACAACACAAAACTGAGGTCAAACAAATTCAACTTGCCCTTTTCAATTGAATGCCTATCTCGCTATTGGGTGATGGGGAAACACTAGGAATTCAAAGACCTCAACAGCAATTTTTAACATTTTAATTTGGTGCTAATAAATTGTGATGACTAGACCTGCAGCAGAGTAATAATAATGAATCTAGGATACATGGATTTAGCTTCTCTATTTTGTAGCTCAAAAAACTCTCATTGTGTACTCAAAACATCCACTTGAAGGGCATGATATGTAACTATTTTCAAGCGTTAATTCTCCTAGCACTACCAAAAGTTTGCACACGTTTACAACATACCTTTTAAGTGCAACAAAGATCATAGAATCCAATGCAGTTGTCTAACAAAGATAAGACATCCAAAGCATGACATTCAGCAAATGATTTTCAGTGAGCTGATCAAGCTGAAAAATAGAAGGATAAAAGGAGAAGAATGAAAAATTAGAAGCACTTTGCTCTTATTCATAATTTTATTTTCTCTCGTTTAACTCCTTTTTACTCTAAAGCTCTCTCACATCTCAATCCTTTGCTTGCTTTTTGGCAAATACACATGCAATGTGTGTGTGTGTGTGTGTGTGTGTGCATTGATGATTTTGAGCAAGAGAAAATCTCTGCACACATCTTGCTGAACTTCCACCTTTGGTTAGTGGTTTTCACCTCACAACCTACAACTTTGATGCTCGGACTGGCGTAATGTAGGATGTAATCAATTGTCCTTAGGTTTTCTCATTTATTTAATAATTTACTTTATAGCTTGTATTTTTATTTTTATTCTGCACACAAGGTTCAAGTAGAACAAAGAGGAGACTAAAATAACACTACTGTTTCTGCTCTGAAGATTGATTGATGGGCTGATATGATGGCAAGTTTGATACAGAGGTAAATTGGAGATATTGGCTGGTGTGTGTCAAGGCCAACCTTCAGGTGTCACAAATGGCTGGGCTGATTTATGTGGTGGGTGGAGCACAATGGGAGTTGTCAGGTTTTGGGTAAGGATGGAAAGTAGAGTGTAAAGTGAGAATGACAATGGGTTATTTTAGTGCCATATGCTAGTAAATAAGCAAGCTGACTTGCATGTAGTTGCATATATAAATTGGGCAATGGATGCACAAATGAGATTTATATTCCTCTAGATTCTATTGTCATTAACTTGGCATCATTACAAGCACAAAACATGCAATAAGCTTAAAGACTCTGCATGGGCAGAATGAACAGAAAAAGGGCAATTTGATTTAGCAGCTTACAAATCCATGCAAACAATAGGTTGAGGGCAAAGACAGATATCCATGGCCTTTTTCACAGTGGCTCTACAAGATTTCCTCATTGAAGTTAGAAGTTGAATGAATCCTCATCCCGTGGTAATTGTTCACCAATATGACTTCATTTGCTTCTCTATAACAGTTTGAATTAGCGAATAATGGTTCCAAACGAGTTATGCAGCCATCACTGCTTAGTGTTTACTTGACAATCATAATCTTTTAACCATTTACAAGTTTAAGTGAAATACAGAGTCATTCCACTACAAGTCATTCCCTTCATCTATAAATGACCTGTAATTTTCTCACTTTCCAAGCTCACTAGAAAATCTAATGCGTCACTTATAAGAGCCCACAGCCTCAAGCCAAATTAATTTCATCCACTTTGAAAGACATTAGGACAAAGCTAACCAGGTACACACCATCATGCCTAATTATGGTTTCCCAAATGTGCAAGAAACCAAAATCAGCTAAAACAGCAGCAAATTTCAAGCCTAGAAATATATCAAGAAAGAACATGGATGGAGATTCTCCAGCACATAATCCTTCCAATAAATTGTTCATCGGAGAATATATACACTCACTTTGATACATAAGTTACCCGTGCAAATGATATGCTGGATCTTTCCTGGAACAAGCATGGACTTGAACTTTGCCGGCAGATCAGGTGCCCGGTGTGGTATGTGTAAATCGCCCAATGCTAATACTAGCACCATCCCTCCCACTTGAATAATCAGAATTTAACCCTTTTTTTTTTCTCCAAACAAATTTTCTGAAAAAACAAGAAACATGCGTCATTGAGAAGTGAGAAACATCTTACCTTACAGCAAAATGAATTTAACAACAATCAGGCCATCAAGGAATGCCCTTATTCATTTCAGAAAACATCTTCACATTGAAAATATCTTTACTATCATTTTCTGAAAGCAATTATGAGAAAAATTGAACACTGAATTTACTGAAATTAAATGAAATTCTGATAAAAATAAGCGAACTTTGTAATCCAGCTTTGAAAAAGAAATTAATTGGTTTGGAATACTACAGGCAATATGAAAAGTAAAAGAATACCAGATAGATGGAGAAGACAATGAAAGCGATACCGAAAGAAATTTAGACTAGTGATAGGTGTGGCGGACGGACGGCGGCGTCGGCAGCGATGAGCTGCAGCCAGACGGAGGTACCCGGTGGCTTGAAGGATCGGAGATCGGGGGTGAGGCGTGGGGTATTTGGTCAACTGCGAAAATTTTGACAAATCACTTACATGTACCAAAAATGCCAGCTTAATATATACGGCAAAATACAGTTTAGCCCTATACTGCCTCATATATTATATAAATTATTATTTACTTTTTGAAATTTGCCCTTTCTCTTGGGGCGGGGGGGAATAAATTGCCTTTTTTTTAATTGGACAATCAAATAGTGGTTATCCTCCAAAATTACATGAAAATAGAAGTACAAATGAATCGAGTCAAAATCAGAATGTAGTAACTTCAAACTTAACTCATTTAACAAATGAAGATTTGGACAAGCTTTATCAAGCCAAATCATCAAAAAGGAAAAGAATTCAATTCATGTAAATTCAAATAAATTCGATCCCGTGTAAGTTTGGATTAGTTCGAACTCATATATGTTCAAAATAAAATATATAATTATAAATATTTCAAAGAATTTTGTTATTTTTCTAAAAATATCAAACAAATTATTATTGTTGTTGTTGTTGTTGTTGTTGTTTACTTATATTGTGGACCTTATTATATATAACCATATGTATAATTTAAGAAAGCTTGTTTAGGCACATGAGATTTTCGAGTTGAATATTGTTGAACTCGGCATGGCTCATTTGATTGATGAGCTCAAATTGTGCGTGAATCGTCTCTCATCTACACCCCTACATGAAAATGTGGAATTACTTTTATTGTCCCTGTCAATTTAAGTGTTATAGCAATGTTTACAACACATGATGTAAGTGTCACACAGAGTATCATATAAATAGCAAATTATTTTTTACGAAGGAAAGGGTTATGATGGGGATGCAAGCTATATTTTGTTGGATTGGATTAGTGTTTAGGTTGATTCGACCTGGTTGGTCGAGTGATCCAACTCAAAAATAGCTTAGGATAAGATCTGCAATCATGAGCAAATGTTAAACTAGACGAGGGCAGATACTCTGATGCTCAAGTCAATACTGGGTCGACTAGATAAATTGAGCAGCAAAGTGAAGGCTTATAATGAATAATGGCATACCTTAAAAGTGGTTGGCAATGGGGTAATTATAGCCTTCTCTAAGTGGATAATATGTCCAAAATACCCCTATCATATGTAGAGAGCTCTTGTCCTTGTATAGGAAACTTTAGGTCATCTCCCATCCCTGTATAATTCCAGATGGCATCACCTCTTGCTTTCTAGGAAAAAATAGTATACTGGTGGCGCGTCTCTTGACATGAGCGGCAACAGAGGTGGTACTGGTTCGACATGTGCCATTAATAAGGAGGCATGCTACATGACAGGGCATTTAATGTAGCAGAGATATGATTTAATATTAGAACGACCTCGTTGGTCGACGATGGGGTTGACCATGGAATTGGTTTCAGGGAATGGGCGACCTCCCAAGGGTGCGGTGCTCGAACTCTCTCATCAAATACTATCGAGCCCGGGCGTTCAATCCGAAGTATAGTCGAGGGACGCTAGTTCTGCTTGTTGCATGGGTGACAAAATGAGTGGATGGTCAACCACGATCAACGGTTCAACTAGGTCTCTGAGGCGAGATGGGCCCAGAGGTGAGCTCTTGGGTCGATAGCTGTTGAGTTAGACTTGTTGGGCCATCTCATATCATGAGTCCCCCTACTCGCGATCCTAATCAACTTATCGACGAGAAGAAGCAAGAAGTAGTTAAGTAGCTGATTGGCAATTTTGGAGAATTGAGCAGGGTTTCGCGTGCTTGACTAGGGTTTTGGTGCATTTAATGCACCTACTCGTTGAGCCATGTGAAGCGCTAGATGACAGCTGTGTAATTATTACTGCTAGTTGAATTCCCACGCACATGTGCCTATAAATAGGTGTAATAAAAATGCTCATTTTATATTTCATTGCGTTGTGTCTAGTCGAGCTTCAAATTCACAGAGCTCTCATCCTTCCCTTTCATGCTTTAGAGTTTCATTGAGATCTTGTAAGTTTTTCCTTTCAGTTTTAGTTTTTCCTTAGTTGTTTCTTAGGCATGTTGAATACTTCTGATAGTGAGGCTATTAAGTCCCATAGGGCACTATTCCACTGGGAAGGTGCTAGTAAGAGTAGGTTAGATAGCTTGTCAAGCGATAGCTCGTTCTCCAACAGCTAGAGCGATGAGTGAGCTACTTCTGGGGGTGATGCTAGCCCGAGTGAGGTGCCAGCGTTGCGTGGTTGACTTTTTTACTCCAAATCACTATAGTGAAATCATTTCAAAGATTACTTCGGTCAATCTCATATGTATTAGGGAACTTTATCGTGTCCTTTTATTGAGTACAAACTCATAGTCCCCGGTCCTCAAGATAGAATATATTAACCTCCAAAAGGGTGCATCACTGTTTTTGAGGAAGCCTTTAGATATAGTCTTAGGTTCTCCCTTACCCTATTCATCGTAAACCTGTTAGAAGGTCTGGAGGTCTACATAATGTAATTGTTACCCAATTACTTCTTGACCATATATAGCTTTGCCGTCCTAATGTATTTATTCAACTAGCCAGCCTCTTTTGCAAATTTCTCCAGAAGTTAGGTAGCATTGATAAATTTGGATTCTATTACCTCACGGCACGACCTTGCTGAAAATTTTTAGTTATTCCGTCATCTTCCTACGGCCAAGAATGAAAAAATATTTTTCGTATGTTCGGGGCCCAAGGGGTTTAACATTCCAAGGGGGTGATGGAGGGGGCTCATCGAGATGCTTGGTAACCCAACCCCAACTTGGCTAAATACCTTCATCTAGGATCTAATCAAATTTGGCCAAATAGAGGCCTCTGTGTTAATCGAAGAGAGATGATTGGTACTGGTTGGCTTGTCATCGACTGAGCTAACTCTTTGTCAATTTTTATGATTGTTTACCTCATGCATCTTTTTTACTTAAGTCTAATCACTTGTTTTTTATTGTCTTCTATGTTGGCAAATCAAGAAGAAATCATAAACCGCGCAAGGCAAGAAGCTATGGCCCGGGTTCAAAGAAACAAGGAGCATCTCCAGGTAGCAACTACTCAAGGAGAGGCCACCTCGATTGTGGCCCTAGTTCCCTTAGCGGCTCAATTGAATCCGAGAGCATCACCCACTCGACCAATAGCGACAACTAGTAGCAGCCTCACTAATCAGGGCAAAAGACAACTGGTTGAGTAAAGAAGTCCTGCTCCAAAGAAAGCAGTGGTTGATAAAGGCAAAGGAAAGGCCATGGCAGCTGGTCAACCTTTGAGTTATGATCTGTTCGAGAAACACAATGATGACATACTGTTCCAACTGCCTAAACTACTGTCGCCCTAATTCGAGATACAACTATCCATAGCCATTCATAGTTCACACTCCATGGTATCATCGACATCAACCAGGACCACCACTCTTAAAGTGATGGTGGTAGGCTTCTTCATGTTCAACCAGAGAAAGTTTATGGAACTAAGCCAAGCTAGTACATTCAAGGCTTTAGCGTACCACAGTAATATGGTAAGTGTATGGTCGATTCGAGTTTCTCATCGAATGTTAATTGTTATTGGTTGAGTATGATTTACTAAAGCAAATTTTTCTTTTTAGGTGAGCCAGTTAGGTTACCTTTTTTACCAGAGGTCAGAGTTAGCTCTGGCTGATCAAGAATGATTAGAGAAGGAAGGGGACATGAGATGATCAAGGTGCAACTCTAGTTCTCCCAAGCCAGGGTCAACCAGCTGACGAAAAAGGTCATAGACCTCCATGAGTAGCTCGCGACTAAAGGCCAACAGTTGGTCCGGTGATCAAGGAAAGAGCCAAATGGACAAGCTGCTACGTCAGGCTCGACTAGATATGTAGCAAAGTTATGATTCTAGTCGAACAGTGAAGCACAATACTACTATACAAAAGGCACGGGCAGAATTATATAGGAAGCTCCCGCTCATTTGATGGGAGATAGTCCAACAATTCATGTTGTGTTCAGCCTTTAGGACACGAGCATTATCTTTTTATCGGATAATGCAAAGATTGCATTTGACAAAGCTGTCAAGCAGCTCAAACTTCTGGGTTATGCCTTTTGACCAAAGGACAAGGATCACATCAGCCCTATCTTGGACAATAAGTTGCAGCTACATCCTAAGCCTGAAGAGGCGGTTGCTAAGGGGGGCTATAGGAAATGTTCCATTTAAGTCAATGACGGCTGCACAGAGAAGATAGGTTGAGGTGGCAAAGAGGCTAGCTGTCATGGCAAAGGAGTTCAATTTAGTGAATGACTTTACCTTCAAGAACCGTGATGGCATAGTTTACATCGATGCATACTTGCTGCTCCCTGGAGACTTTTTTGTCAATGAAGCGAGGCCCTTGTGACCATCACCAATTGCTCTCCCACCTATTACAGCAAGGCCCGATCAGGAGGCTGATAGCCCTGTGGTTGTTCTTATCCCGTCGAGCGATGAGCTTAACCAAGCAATAGAAGAGGGTACTCTGGTGGCTCTAGCTGAGGGTCCAAGGTCAACCAACCAGTGGAGTTCTTGCTTTATGAGTCTAGTTACTTTGCGAGGCATAACTTTATAATATCCCCCTCTTTTCTCTTTGTAATGACAAGTTTGTGATCAAGGATTTTGATTTAATGAAATATATGAAATATAATTGTTATTTCATCGACGTGCAATTGACTATTTTTGTCCTTTACTTTATTTTAGTGTTTATAGTCTTGTCGAACTTGAATGGTTGATAAGAAAATTAATTATAGATAACATAAATCCCATAACAATGATCGTAGTTGACTTGAATTATGGATAACATAAATCACATAGCATTAGGATCGATTAAGGCTATTGCATTTGTAAAGAAATGAGTGCTTTCATCGAAATGATCTTGCATGTTTAATATTTTGTGGCCAAATTATCTTCGACTGTCGGGTCGATTCATACGGTCCTTGTTTAGCTAACTTATGTGCCGCAATGTTTGGTCAAATCATCCTAATTTAAAGTTCTGCTCGACTGTGTGGTCGAGGCTTGACCCAACATATTCGATAAAATGTATAAAATAATTTTACTTGCCCTGATCAATTATGGAGTTGACTACGAGCGCTGAGTGTCCTTTAACTATTGGCGTGAAGCTATTACTTAGGTTGACTACGGGGCCAACTGTAATCATTGGACTAAAAAGCCTTGATTTGGCAGCTTGAAACTGGTTTGTAGGTTGACTACGCAGTCAACTATAAACTTTGGTTTGAAAAGCCTTGATTGACAGCTTGACATTACTTCTTAGGTCAACTATAGAGCCAACTACCTTCTTCTTTTTTTATGGAAATGATGGTAGGGGCTATTGTAGCATTACAAGTAAATGATAGCAGGTTTGCTAAAAACTTCATTTATATCAAACAATATGAAGACTATTACAAAGCTTTCATACATAGAATTTCTTCATGTTAATGGAATTCCATGGATGCGGAAGTTTGTTGCTGTTGATCTCTGCTAGTTGATATGCATTGTGCTTTAACACCTTGACGATAGTGTAGG
>JACGDI010001350.1:249796-266872 GCA_014898725.1 Jacaranda copaia
GTTGAGTGATCCCCAAAGCTTCACACCAATTTCATGTGTTTCTGCTTTGGAATTGTGTTCCGTTGTCTAAAATGAGTATCTTGGGAAGATCAAAGTGGCAAATGATATTTTTCCAAATAAAACTTTTGTTGGCCACATCAATTATTTTTGGGGCTGCCTCGGCCTCGACCCATTTGGTGAAATATTCGACCACCACAATTATGAATTTCCTCTGACCTATTATCTTTAGCAAAGACCCCATAATGTCAATTCCCTACTGGTCAAATGGCCACTTGACCTGAACATTAATCATCAACGTGGCGGGTTGGTGCAAGATGTTCGAGTGGACTTGGCAAGATGGACACTTTCGAGTAAAGTCAGTAGCATCTTTCAATAGTATAGGCCAAAAGTATCCATATCTGATGACCTTATGTGCGAGAGATCTCTCCCCAGAGTGGTTCCCTCAAATGTCTGCATGGAAATCCATAAGACTTGGTGACTTTGGTCGGGATTTAAGCAACTCAGGGGTAGTCCAAAGATTGATCTCTTATAATGCTAGCTATGCTCATCGAAGGCAAATTTGGCTACTTGACCTTTGAGCCTGCGTGCTTCATTCTTTTCATCTAGAACTATGTCTTGACTTAGGTAAAGTTTTATTAGATATTTCTTCTTTATTGGATCTTGCTAAAAAGAAACTATTTCATCGATGCTCCTACAAAATTCTGTTCAAGGATGTCTATTGATGGTTTATTGGCGACTAGAAATGTTATCATTTTGTCTCTTATTCCTCTGGTCAAGCTAGCATATTTGGACAGGGCATCCGCTTGCTCATTCTTCGATCAAGGTACTTAGCTGAGGGTGCACTTTTTGAATGATTGTTATAGTCTTTTGACCTCTACCAAGTATTGGCTCATCGTCGAGTCTGTAGCTTTGAAATTTCCTTTGACCTATTTTACAACCAATTAGGAATCTATAATTACTACCAAATGCTCCATCTCTCAATCTAGTGCCATCCTCATTCTAGTGAGAAAGGCTTTACATTCCGCCTCATTGTTGGTCACTACATAATCGAGCTTAATTATGAAGTCGTATTCCTCTGACAAAGGGGAATGGAGAGCAACACCTATACCTCCTCCTAAAGTGGTTGCCGACCCATCGTCGTGTAAGGTCTAAACAAGAGGGGTTTTATAATTTTACTAAGGGAGATTGACCTGTTTGATGATGAAATCTGCCAAAACTTATGCTTTTATGGCTGTTTGGGGTTGAAAGTGATGTCAAGTTCTCCTAACTCAATAGCTCATTTTTTTAATCTCTCGAATGTATCTGGCTTTACGAGCACCTGCTTCAACAACTAGTTCGTCAATACTATGATTGCATAAGACTGAAAGTATGGTCACAACTTTTGAGCCGCAGTGACTAAAGCGAGAGCAAATTTCTCGATTTTCAAGTAGTTATGTACTGACCCTTGTAGCACATTTCTACAGTAATAAATTGGTCTCCATCTCTTGTTGAGACCATAGTTGTCAAATGAAAAAGACAATATGAAGCGACAAGGCCTCTAGTGCCTGAGGCAAGAAAATAAAAATTTATAAAATATATTATGCATTCAATAAGTTTTAGTGTAAGTAGAGTAAAGAACCTATAGGATATGTAACAAATATAACATAATAAATCTAATTCAAGTTACTCAATCAAGTTTTAAGTGCAATAAGTGCAAATCATCACAAATAATTTTAAAAGAAAATGAAAATGGATCAAAAATCCATAATTTCAAGCCAAATCTCAAATCATAAATTCTAAATCTAATCAAACAAGTCATCATCAAAATTGCCTCCATCATCATCATTCTCCTCAACATCATCTTCATCATCGCTGCCACTTTTGTAACATTCATTGTCTTTCTCTTCCACATTTGTCTCACTATCATCAAAGTTGTTTTCTTCCTCTTCTTCATCTATGAGATGGCATGATGTAGACGAAGCAATTTTCTTTCTTCCTCTAAGGTTAGCTACCACAGCAGCTTTTGATTTCCTAATTGAAGTAGATTTAGAACTAGATTTATAATTATATGTTGGCTCATCAACTCCAATAGCTCTTGCTACATCTCCCCATGTTAAATCTTCACCATCAAATACAGGAGTATCCTCGTCATTTTCATCCTCCCCCAAACACCTAGTCATCCATTCATTACTTTTATCAATTTGTGGCAAGGTGTTAGATCAATTGCGCCACACTTTTCATATCTACGCCTTAAAGCTCTTTTATATTTGATGAAAACTAAATCATTCAAACATTGTTGTTCCAAGTGATTTCTTCTTTTTGAATAAAGCTACACATGTTTAAAAATAATTAATTAGTATATACTATATGCATGCATACATAACTTAAATAACTAATTAAGATGCATAAAAGTATTTTAGCAACTTACATGCTCAAACATGCTCCAATTTCCTTCACATCCGGAGGAATTACAAGTAAGACTAAGTACTTTGATGGCAAAATTTTGTAGATTTCGTGTTGAAACCCACATGTAGCCCACCACTCAGCTAAAAGTTAATAAAACATTAAAGTTGTTAATTAAGGAACAAATAGTTTATTAATCAAAGAATAAGAATATATAGTAGATTAATTTTGTTACCTGGACTTTTTGTGTCCCAAGTCCTTCATCTAATAGCTATTGGCAATGAAAACATCATTTCACCTCTCATGTAGATATCCAATTCATCAAAAATTGCATCTTGATCATTTGGGTCTCACACTAGTCTTTGTATGCTTTCATGTAACCCTCTCATAACCTCTTCATCTTGTATTTTTGGGTTTGAGTAGAAAAATTGTGAGTTCAAAAAATGCATGGCTGCATGCAAAGGTCGATAAAGCTGAATGGACCATCTTTCATCAATGATTTTGAGTGCCTCTTTGTACTTTTCCTCTTTAGGGCTAAATGACTTAACAATTATCTCCTTAGCTTAATCCATTACCTCATATATATATATATATGTATATATATATATATATATCCCATTGCAAGCCTTTTCTCTCCGTCTACTAATCGAAGCACATTAATTAAAGAGCTAGCCAACTTAATAGTATAAGCGACATTGTTCCAAAAAGAAGGCATAAATATGATGTTTGCAATTTTTCTGCCTTGTGCCTCCCTAGCAAACTTGTTATCTGTTCACTTTTTTTATGTAAACATCTTTTTTAAGTTTGTCTTTTGCTTCTGAAACCTCCTCAATGTAAGAAAAGCAGTTGCAAAACATGTTTTTGCTAGCCTAACCATATTTTTTTACCTTGTAAACGCTCTCATCATGTTCAAAACAAGAGTTCTATTGTAAATGTACCCATTCACAGTGACTGCTCTTTTTAAGTTTTCTTCAAATTAGGCATTTTGAAAATATTTTCAAACATGAGGTCTATATAATGAGTAGCACATGGAGCCCAATACAAATGTGGGTACTTTGCATCTAATAACTTTCCTGTTTAAGAAAATGAATTCAATAAGTTGATATAATGATATATATAATATGCTAATGTTAAAAAATAATATAAAGTATGTGAAATAATATTTTTTTACCTGCTGCAACATTTGAACTTGCACTATTTGTCACTATTTGAGCAACATTATTCTCCCCAATTTCTTGAACAAATGCATCAAGCAATTGAAACATTTTATCAACAGTGTGAGCATAACTTGATACATCAACAGATTTCATGAACATGCTTCCTCATGGGTTACTCACTAAAAAATTTATCAATGCCTTTCCTTTTTTGTCTCTCCAACCATTGGCCATTATTGTGCAACCAAACTTTTTTCTTTCTATCTCATGATCTTTCAATATTGCTTTTGTATGCTCCAACTCCCTCTTCAAATGAGGAACTCTCAACTCATGATAACTTGGGGGCTTCATGCTAAGACCGTACTGTCTGAAAGCTTCAATCATAAGACTAAAGTTATCGTAGTGTACAATATTAAAAGGTATTCCAACATCATACATCCACCAAGCAAACTTCTACACCGCATTATCCCTCATTTTTTCTAGTATTCGTCAATTTTTTTAGGATTTTTATCACCTTGTTTTCTTTGGTTCAGAACTTCAACTTCATTTTGATGAAAAAACCAATCTATAGGACCAATTTGCCTTGGCTTTTTTTGTTGGAAAACTTCCATTTGATTTGATGCAAGACTTGAAGAACAAGATTGATAAGACATAGGCCTCTTTCCATGTGCTATAGAATCTCGTTCACCTTCCCATGGATAATCTTCATGCATTTCATCAAAGTAGGGTATTGCATCCATTTTGTTTTTCATTTCTTTCTTCTTCAACATATACTCCCTCAACTCTTCTTTCACCAATTCAAGGCATTTTGGACGAGCCCTTACATCTCTAAATCCTCTAACAAGATGTTTTTTGAATCTATTTATCCCTCCATTTGTTTCTTTATCACAATAATTGCACTTGACCTTATTTGTATCTTTTGGGTTTGGCAAAATTTTATAATTCCATGCAGGATCTTTTCTCTTTACATTTTGAGAAGACATTTTTTTTGTTCTCTATATTTTGCAAAACAAAAAAAATGAAATAAATTCAAATGTTATTTTTTTATTAGAAAAGGTACGAAACAAAAATAAAACCATAAACATCAAAAGAAGGAAAAAATAAATATTGATTCTAAATGATAAATTCAAAATTTTTAGGTTTTTAAACAATAATGTTAGATTTTCATAATTAAAAATAAATTCATATTTTCATAATTAAAAAATAAATTCATAATTTCATAATTAAAAAATAAATTCAGATTTTTATAATTAAAAAATAAAGATTAAAGAATAAAAAATGAATAAAACCCTATGGAAAACAAAAAAGCATGCATAATTGACAATACATTTACGTTCATTCAATGAACCTAAAAGGCAAAAACACATAATAAATATAAACTTAAGTTTACAATATTAGGTTGAGAGAAACGGGAAAAAAAAACAATGAGTCAGCGATAGAACGTTAGGCCGAGAGAAAGCCAAAAAAAAGACATCAAAAGTAAGAGAATAGAAGAGGGGGGAAAAATTTCAGCCATGGCTTACTTGAAACTAGTCACCGAAAATTGGGTCGTCGAGGAGTAGATGGCAAAAAATTGGTGGTGGGAACTAGTAGGCATGCGAGAACTGTTGAGACTTGGAAAGGCCAAAGGGAGGGAGGTAAGTTCTAATGATTTTTTGCAATCTGTCATGCTACTTAGGGCTTTTTTAGTTTTCAATTTTCACATTTCTTTCTTTATTTTTTTCCCCTTCCATTGTTAGTGTTAGCACATTTCTTTCTTTTTTTTTTAGTTCAGAGAATCAGAATGTTTGGAAACATTTTGACCTTCGAGAGGCGTGCCTTTGCTCACCTCTCACCTAAGAAAAAGGTGAGAAAAAGCGTGATCTTTTCTTACCTTTCGAAATTACCTTGCTGAAATGAGGGAAAATCATCTTTTCCCTCGCCCAAGTTGCCTTTCACCTTAGGCGATGAAGGCGCTTGCCTTTGACAACTATGGTTAAGACCATAATTGAACTAATCGAGGCCTCAAAAATAATTAAGTAAAGGTGCAGGACCTCTCTCAGTTCTCGCTTGGTGAGCATGGGAGGGGAGGACAAGTATTGCTTTAGTTCAACCAGAGCCCGATCACATTGATCATTCCATTAGAAGCCCAACTTCTTGGCATTCCTAAATATCTTAAAGAAAGATAGGCTTTTGTAAGCCAAATGGGCAATGAATCTACCAAGAGTTATAATCTTTTCGATCAAGCGCTGTACGTCTCTAACTGTTCGAGGTGTTGCAATGTCCAACACTACCTGAATTTTTTGTAGATTAGCCTCTATACCCTTTTAACCGACCATGTAACCCAAGAATTTATCTCTTCAAATTTTGAAGGTACACTTATTTAGGTTTAGTTTCATGCCAAATGCTCGTGATATGGTAAAGATGTAGTTGAGGTTGAGTAGATGATCTTTAGCTTGCTCTGTTCATGTCGTCGACATAAACCTCCATAGACTTACCGATCTCATTCTTGAACATAAAGTTGACTAGTCTTTGGTAGGTTGCCCCTGCATTTTTGAGTCCAAAAGGTATGACCAAAAAATAATATACCCTATTGGGGACCAAAAAAAAGGTCTTATCCCTGTCCCCAAATGCCATGAATATCTGGTAATAACCCTAAAAAGCATCTATCATACTCAAGAATTCACAATCAATAGAAAAATCTACTAGTAAATCTATACGAGGCAAGGGGTAAGAATCTTTAGGATAAACTTTATTCAAATCTATAAAATCATTACACATGCTCTACTTCCTCTCATTCTTGGGGATGAGAACAACATTACAAAGCCAAGATGGGTATTAGATTTCTACAATATAGCACACATCTAAGAGCTTATTGACTTTCTCTTCGATGATTTAGCACCTCTCAGCATTGAAAGTTTTCATCTTCTGCTTGACAGGTTTGCATGAAGGGTCCACGTTAAGGCAGTAGACAATGATACTAGGGTCAATTCCCTAGAGATCGAATGCCTTCCAAGCAAAGATGTCGATGTTTTTTCATAAATAATCAATCATGAGGCACTCCATGTGGTAGCATATACCAATTTCAATCTTGATAGTTTTGTCAGGGTTTTGTCAGGGTTCCCAAGCTCCAGCTCGACTGTTTTAAACTTCTCGACGGGCTCCACTCTAGTTTCTTCCAACTTTCTCTTCTTGCTAGCTTGTCCCTTCTTGGGTTCTACTATAGGGGAGTCTCCCAAGGTCTTTAGTGTGGTCGAGTCTTCTGCTCTCTCGAATCAACCAAAATGGTATAACAACGCCATCCTCTTTAATATTACACAGCAGCTCGCCTGTGCCTGCTAGGGTTGGGAATTTGATTTTCATGTGATACATTGAGATAGTGGCCCAAAATTCATTTAGAGATGATCACCCAATTACAAAATTGTAGGTAAATGAGGCATTAATGACCCGATAGTTGATCATTAGTGTTCTCCTGTGGAGGGTTTCCCGATTGATGTAAATAAGTTGATGGAGCCTTCCGGTATGATCTTCAACCCCCTAAATCTAACTAAAGATGTGCGTATGGACTCAAACTTCAACTGGCCTAAATTTATCCTTTTCAAAGTCGACAGAAAAATTATGTTTACAAAGCTACCATTGTCGACTAGAACTTTTCTCACCTTAAAATTGGCAATCTCGATTGATACTACCATGGGGCAGTCGATATTATGGTCGAGTCCTATGCTTTCAATATAGGCAAGGTTGGTATCAGTAAAAAAAAACTAGCTTTGCATTGGTGGAAAGCTGTAAACAATTTCGACCAGCTTTGACTTGGTCAATTCCAGCCTTCTCTATGTCGACCTCCTTGCGAATTTTGAGTCCCCCTAGTGGGACCTCCTATAATCATGTTGACAACTCCTTGAATGGGCGAGCAGGTTTTGTTCCTTTGTCCTCTCTCTACAGAAAGTCTAGTCAATTTTGCCCGATTCTGCTCAGGCACCTTCGGCCACATACTTCTTGAGATAGCCCTGTCTGATCAGTCTCTCAATCTCATTGTGCATGTTGAAATAGTCTTCTATTTCATGGCCTCTTTATTTATAGAAATGGCAATATTTCTTTGATTTCCTCATGGCCTCTATTTCAGTTAGCTTCCTTAGTTTTTTAAGAAGGTTGTCATGTTAGATCGCGAACAACACCTCCTTCCTCGAGAGGTTGAGTGATGTGTAGTTATGGAAGCATTTGATGGGAGATCAATGACCCTCCCTCCGTTGTCGATCGTTTTTCTCCTTATTTTTCTTCTTTTTAACCTTAGGATTACCAATTTAAGTCGGTTTATCTCCTCCTAGGTCATATACCTCTCCGTCAAGTTGAGCAACTCCTTTATCAATCAAAGGCATTCTTATATCAAAGCATTGGCACACTAATTGTGTTGAGTCCTAAGAAAAGGACATCAATCAAAAACTCTATCCTTAGGTTGTCAATTTTCAACACCTCTGTGTTGAATCTGAAGAAATCATAAAGAGACTCTCCTTCATTCTGCTTCACTATATAGAGATGGGTGTAGGGGGGTTTCGCCTTTCATCAACTGGTGAACTGGTGAAGGAACTTATCACACAACTAGTCATAGGAACAAATTAATGCTAGCTCAAGTTTGATAAACCAATCGAGTGCAATGCCCAGAAATGTGGTAACCAACATCTTCGCATGTATAAATTTATTGTGGCCATGTAGCTGCATCATGTGTACAACTTGCATTAAGTTCTCATTTAGGTCAGTTGAGCCATCATACTGTGAAAGTCCAATCGAAACCTTAATGTTGATGGCAATGTGCTCGTGATTTTCTCCTGAATGAATAGCAATCCTATTTCCCGATAAAACCTCTATGGGCCATCAGGGTTGGGGATCCTTTTCATATTTCTCCTTGATATCTCTTCAAGACATCTGTTCAATTGCTGAACTTAGGGGGACACCACTTCCCACTCTTCTCGATTTGCCTGGGTCATATTCCTATCAACGTGGGGCCTCGCACACTTGATCCTATCGCACTGCGAGGCTTGAATAGGCCAAATATAAGGATCAATGGAATCAATAATTTTTTTCCTGGGGATCAAGTCGACCCTTTTCTCCAGGAAGGTACTAGGGCTAACCTCATATCTTGTAATGGTCGTTGGGATTCTAGTCGACCTCAGCTATCTCTTAGGGATCTTTCTTCGAATGGTGGGGGTTGTGGAGTTACATTAGCAGCCAGGGCAGGCACGACCGTATGCCAATTCAGGGCAATAGATAGCTGAGCAAAAATTTGAGTAGAGATTTGTTCGCTGATTAGTTGCATTAGTTGAGGCATAGTTAAAGTGACAACTTGTTTCGATGGGGCATTGGGTCCTAGAACATTTGACTCTTGATGAGGCTAAGGGGGAGAAGGAGACATTGTCCTTCTATTTTCCTCTCTTTCTGAAATGGCTCGCCTGGTGTTCACCATTTTTTAATTACAATCTCATTTTCTCATAGACAGTGCCAAAATGTTAGGGATGAAAATTATATTTTGTTGGATTGGGTTAGTGTTTTAGCTAATTCGACCTGGTTGGTCGAGTGATCCAACTTAGAAATAGCTTGGGTTGAGATCTGTAATTACGAGCAAACATCAAACTAGCCAAGGGCATTCCGACACTTAAGTTAATACTGGATCGACTAGATAAATTGAGTAGCAGAGTGAGGGTTTATAGTGAAGAATGACATACCTTAAGAGTGGTTGGCAATAGGATTTTTATAGCCTTCTCTAAGTGAATGATATGTCCATGATGCCTCTATCATGTGTAAAGAGCTCTTATTCTTGTATGGGGAGCTTTAGGTCATCTCCCATTCCTATACTATTCTAGGTAATATCACCTCCTACTTTCTGGGACAGAATAGTAGACTGGTGGTGCATCTCTTGATGAGAGCGGCAACAAAGGTGGTACCGGTGCGGCATGCAACTTTAATGCAGAGGCATGTTGCCTGTCAAGACATTTAATATGGCAGAGATATGGTTTGATACTGGAACAACCCACTAGTCGATGATAGGGTCAACCATGGAACTGATTTCTGGGGGTGGGCAGCCTTCCGAAGGCGCAACGCTTGAGCTCTCTCATCGAATATGATCGAACCCGCGTGTTCGATCTATAGTCTAGTGGAGAGGTGCTGATCTTGCTTGTTGCATGGGCTCGCCTTGTTCGATGGTCGATCATGGTCAACATCCTAACTAGGTCTCTGGGGTGAGATGGGCCTGGAGGTGAGCTCTTGGATTGATAGCTGTTGGACTGGGCCGGCTGGACCATCCCATATCAGGTTATTTTTAAATTTCATAGAAAAATTTTCAATAGCATGTAACTCATGATATCAGTCTTTTTTACTATGTGAAAGATTTCGTGTTCGAACTTGAATATACCCTTTTGTACACCTTATGTGGATTGTGTATAGTTTATATTTTAATTTATTTGATTTAAAAATAGAAAAATATTAATTTGTTAAAATGATAAAAAAATTTACCATTTGTAATGTTCTCTGAAAAAAACAATCATAGAAAATGATAAATTGAAATTTAAACTTTCAATTTATTTTAGCTATACATAAAATATCTTAATTTAACTAATGAACCATTATATATAATTATATGGAATGAAGAAGAAGAAGAAGAAGAAAATCAAGGTAGTGTTTGGATATATTTTTTGTTTGATTTTATTATGTAGTTATTATATGTTTTGGGAGAATGAATATTGAAAGAATTGTGGGAGAATATGAAATGAAGGTTAGGGAATATGATTGATGTTTGGTTATATTTTTTGAGAATAATTAAAAAATGGATTTTTGAAGTTTTGATATATTTGGTTATATTTTGAAAGATTTATTTTATAGTATAGATGTTAAATTAATGTCTTTGTGTTAGTGTTTGAGGGTGAAATTTGAGGTTAATAATTTTTTTAAATATAATAATAATAAAATATGTTGTGTATGTATGTATATATGTAGTGGGATAGAGAAATGAAGGGGGCATTTGTGATATGAGCCAAACAAGACACGGACAATTTAAAATTTGAAACAATTTAAAAAAAATTAATTGTCATATTTGGAAATGTTTCCCTGGAACGACGGCATTCCGGAAACGTTGCCAAATGAATCAGGCCTATTATGGGATTTGACGGTTATTGGAGGTAGGCTTTTAATTGAAGGCCTGGGCTCTGAGCCAGATGAGCTGACAGCTGAGTCCGATTTTATTGATATGGGTTTTTCTAGTGGGCCTTTTAGATATAGCAATAGCATGCTCCGTTAGATGTTATTTGTGGGCATTTATGGACCTTTAATTTTCTATGCTCAATTTATTTGGAGCTTCTTTTCACAATCCTAGGTTGGTTACTTGGTTTATTTGTGTTCCCATTTAATTTCTAGTTTTCAGCCTTTTCTAAAATGTGAAAATTTTATTATTGATTTTTGTTTAAAAAGAAATATGTATTTGAATGATTCTTTGAAAATATTAAATAAGGTAGATATAGGAATGAAAGTTATTGAGTGTACGCTATTTTAAGCATAAAAAAAATGTGCTTTTTTAAATGTAAATATATTTTAATTGTCTTGAAGTGATTTTTGTGAATTATGATAATTTGACAATATAGTAAGTTTAAAAAAATTAAAATTAAAAATAAAAATAATGATAATTTAATCAAAATACAAATAATTTAAAATGTGAAAATGGGGCCCTTGGGATACATACAAGCACACCCTCGTACTTTCATTAAATGAAAAACAAAGAGAATGTTTCGATATATTTTTTGTTTGATTTTATTATGTGTTTTGAGAGAATGAATTATTGTAGAATGTGAAATTTATTTTTTTGTATATTTATTTATATTTTTGGGAAAATATTCTTTACTATAGCAATCAAATCAATATTTTTTTTATTGAGTTTTTGAAGTAAAAATGAAATTGAATAATTTTTTATTATTAAAATAATATATAATATGTATTTATATTTGAAGAATGTGTATTTTGGAAGAAAAATAGATATATATTTGATTATGTTTGCTCAAAACAATATTATTATGGGGAAACATAACCAAACACTCCCAAAATATCCCAATCATATATTTGCAAATTATGGAAAGAGATTAGTAAAAATAAAAAATATATTTATTAACTTGAAACATATGTATATTTTTTTTATTTACATACATTTTAATAATTCATTAGAATTTGAATTCAAACTTCACACTTAAATTTGTAATAGCATTGTCACAGAACTATTGAGCCAAGTGACAAAATAAAAAAATATTATACCATAAAAACAAAAAATTAAAATTCAAGAATTTTGACAAGTGATTAAATGTGACTAGATTTAAAAAAAGAAGAAGAAGAAGATAAAGTTATAATTCCAAATAAATCACACGACAGAAAATCGAATATTCAACTTGATTACCAAGATTACATGAACATTCTAAATATGCTTCTTAAGCATATAGCATCACATTATAGCCATTTGCTTGTACAGTGAAAAAAGGAAAAACAGAAAAGAAAATGCCCACATTCAACGCTAAAATACAATACATCAAGTGGGCCGCGGGCACAATTTTTGGGCATACATTGTGGACAGAACAACCGTCCTTGCTTTTTCAAGAATGCTGAAAGTATATGCCTAACTTTTGAATATCCCCAAGGACCACACTCTAGAAATTTAACTAATTTACACAACTTGAGATTTGAAAAGAATTACTGGCAGAAATTCTGGGAAATTTACAGCAAAAAATCTATGAATTTGAGCCAGGGTAACCCCTTCTTGGTTGCCTTATCAGCTTCCTCTGAACATCTTGAGGTAGACGCGGTCACGGCGCCCCCACTTTCCGCGTTGGCGGCCGCCGCCACATCGGCTGCCCTCTTCGGGCACAGAAAGAAGTTTCTTGACCCCAACGCCATTAGATTCTCCTCCCTATCCAAACCTGTTGACATAATTCAATAAATAATTAATTGATTTCGTCTAAAATAATGCAACAGATTATTTTAGTTTTGATCTTAATTTCTGAAAAAATGGATCGAAAATTTTGAATTGTGAGTAAGAACTTATAGATTAAGAGCTGAAGCCTGAAATTGAAGATGAAAGTGATGGAATGCTTACTTTCTAAGCTAAATTGGGAGTAGTGGAGGTCGAAGCCGGAAGCGTCGGCCGAAGGGAGAACAGGCAGCCGCACCTCCTTCGCGTACTGCCGTATCGCCGCCGCAATCAAGTCCTCCACCGTAGCCTCCAGCGGCATCACTATCCTCACGGCGCCAAGGCTCCTCTGAATAGTCACGTTCAAGAGCAACTTCGTCAGCTTTGGCGGCGTTCCCTGCGCCACCACATCCTCCGCCGAGCCTCCACCGGCTCTTCTCCCTGCTAGCAAATTCGGCACCGTCCTCGGCCTCGGCAACACCTCCGCCACAACTCCATCGCCTCTTACGTGAAACGAAGACGCCTTCTCCGACAACCTCCCCTTCTTGTTCTTCTCCTGACCTCCTCTCCGGTAATTCTTCGGCGACGGCATTTGAACGATATACAACCGTTTCTATATAGTAGTATATGTTTCTTCTATGTATATTTTAAGTAGATGCTTGTAACTAAGTAACGGTTACCTGAGGCGGCGGTAGCGGAAGAAGCGGAGGCGGGGGAAGCCGAGAGCTGGGGTGGCGTGGAGGCTCTCAGTTTCCCAGTGGCCGTCAGCGGACATAACCAAAAAGCCACGATTCTTAATACTAAAGAAAGCAAAGAGTGGAAAGCTAGAAGAGTAGTCGCTGAGAAAATCGGAAGACGAACGACCAATCCCAAGGGGATTTATAGAAGTGAAGATGGAATTTGGGGTTGATTGGTCATGCAGATAGGGGGAACGCATCTGGGAAGCTTCGTGGATGTTTCGTAATCTGAAATTTGAATGATTTCCAAAAATAAAAATTAAAAAAAAAGTGTAAAATATTTTTTCTTAAAAAAATAAACAAAGCTTTGTTTGGTTATGTTTCCCCACATGTTTTGGGAAATATAACCAAACATATCTCAATTTTTCTTTTAAATTATGCATTTTTCAATATGTACATATATATATTATATATTTATTACATATTTTATTATTATTTTTAACATTAAAAAAATAACTTAATTCTTTTTTTTACCTCAAAATCTAATAAAAAAGTATTGATTTAACTGTTACAGTAAAAAATATTTTCTTTAAAACATAAACAAATATATTAAAAAATAATTTTCACATTCTTCAATAATTCATCATCCTAAAACACATAATAAAATCAAACAAAAAACCTAACCAAACATTCCCAAAATATTCTTTTTCATGTTCTTTTTCCTTTTTTCAGATATATAACTCGACCTAAGTTAAGTTAGCCAAAATTGATTATAGTATTCACTAATATAAATGTAAATCACAAGGGCAACACATTTTATTTTACTCACTAATATCAACCTAAGTTAAGTTTGTCAAAATTTTATTTTAATTTAATCCAAAATATTGTAAATGACAACAATAACACATTTATATTATGATTAATTGATTTGGTGTGAAATTTGGATTTATGAATTCTTTTAGAAATTAGTGGAACGAAAGTAGATGTTATGAATTTTCGATTCTCAAGCAAGATTATAAAAAAAATTGTTTTGGTTAAAAGGTTACTAAATATTTAAGTCAAAATTCAAACCACATCATTTTGGCGATGGGTCAACTGTTCTAATTCAATTTCATTTCTATTGAATTTTAATATCAGAATAATGGATATGTTCTTTCTCAAGTACACCAAATAGAAAGTTCTAATAATACTTAATTTATATTGTATCACAAATAATTATCTTAAAATAATTCACAAATTATTTTTCTTCACTCTATCATCCTCCGTGTCAGCAAAACTCTATTTTAAAACCAAACTTTTATAACTGACCACATATTTGGTCATTATCACCAATTTTCTTGTTGTAATGATATTTCGTGGTATGATTGAATTCAAAGAGAATGTTGTGTCATTTATTAAGATATATATTCAAACAACTTATAAATAAGTAAATAATCATAAAATAACATTATAAAATAAAATGCAAAATATTATGAGATATGATGTGACGATTATTTCACGTGAGCCCAAACGTGACATTAGCCAAAATTGATTCACTATTCCACATAGCCACATGGCGTGATATGATTGGTTAAGGAAGTGATCATGTGGCCACTTGCTGCAAGAGCCAAGAAGAGAAGAAGTCAGGTTTGGTTGGTTCTACGGGAGGACTGATCGACTACAATTCCATGATTGGGATGGGATTGGCGGCTGTTTGGTTGGGTCACTTTTGTTGCTGCGACACATGTGCCACGATGATGTCTGCCCCACATAGAGCATTTGGCGTGGTAATTAGGCAGCATGACATAATACACCTGAAATTATAAATTCTGAAATGTTGAATTAAAATATAATAATGTTATAAATTAAGATATTGTCATTACAACATAAAATCTAATATTTATAATTTGATTTCTACAACGCTATGGTTGGAAGGTGTCTGCTTCCAATCGAGGTGCTACTCACTCTAAACTACAAATCTTATGAATAACAGAAAATATATTTTTCGAAATTTCAAAATAATTAATTTCTATAACAACATCCATCGAATGTTCAATTTCGAATCAAAAATCTCGAATGGCACTTAACACTTTTATCACCCTCATTACTTCATGTCTTGTCGAGGTTATTTATCTTTGTCACTCGATCCTTTCTGAGGTAAAAAACGAAGGAAACAATTAAACAACATAAGTTCGAATGACTTAATGGGATAGTTTAGCAATAACAATAAAGTGACAATTTCACAAATAGAATTTAAGAAACAAATAGAAGTATTTTCAGAAATTGTGAGAGAAGTTTTTAATCAAAATTTAAGGGTGATTCATTTCACTACCACCCCATGCCGATAATGAAACTTCACAAAATTCACTATCTCTCACAGAGAATTTAAGGTGTTGATATCAAACTAATGATTTAATCATTTGCAATTTAGCAAACATTTTTCAAATAAGAACTTTTGGCGGTTCTCCTACCTTATCTCTCAACTTTCAAAGACATAAAAATCCTTATCCCTCTAACCTGAGTGATCAACTTGGATAATTAATAAACAAAAGATATGGCTAGTTACATGCTTAATCTCCCCGTGGCCAGCTACCTCCAGCTAACTACGGGGTTGGATGTATTTAATGAGGTAATGATTAAGGGTTGGTTGCCATTGGTCCATTCAACCCGGTCCACCCACAGGCAATTCCAGGGCCCACCCCTAAGGGTATTAATCATAATCATAAATATCACAGAATGTGTCCAACAATATTTCATATAATGCGTTGCTTTGCCATAATCGACTGACATCAGATGTTCAATAGCTTATCCATTTCCATGAATGGCCATGGCTATGACGGAGTGGATATCTTAAAACATCAATCAAATAGTTTATCGAGTCGCCATGTTAATATACAAATCGATTCAGTTTAGGTTGATATCTAGAAAAACATGGCGATAAAATATATATTTGAAATCATTTTCAGCTTCCTCGACACAATCGCCAATTTAAGATAAAGCGATATCAATCAAAATTAACAAAAATGCTCAGAGTAAATAAGTGATTTAGAGTACTATTTTCAACACATAGATTAGAAGAAAGCAAATGATTAGGATATAATAACAAGTATATATTTATTCTTTCCCAAGCAAAAGAATCTCATACTAATGAGTATAAACTCACCTGGCAAAGGTAGAGAAATTCCTCGTTGTGTGGTCGCTTAGTTTCTAGCTTCCTAGTCCGTCTGAGAACTAGTATAAAATAACTCGTGTTATCATTCTATCAATTTTCTGATTCTCAACTATAAATATAACGAATATTTTTATCAAATTTAAGGGTATTCGGATACAGTCCTGATAATCTTTAAATGTTTAAACAGTTCATGACCTTGTTTCCTAATTGATTTAAAGTTTAGAGTAAATAATCTAAACCCAACATTGATTATGATTTCTGAATTATAATGCTTAATACACTTAAATATCCTTATCAAGTTCCTCAATTACTCTAACTTTTCAGTCATAATTCTCA
The DNA here is from genome assembly GCA_014898725.1 of Jacaranda copaia. Taxonomy (NCBI): domain Eukaryota; kingdom Viridiplantae; phylum Streptophyta; class Magnoliopsida; order Lamiales; family Bignoniaceae; genus Jacaranda; species Jacaranda copaia. The sequence continues at coordinate 266,408 of JACGDI010001350.1, forward strand.
AATTCCATGTTACCCTCAAATGTCCAAGGTAATCACCTATCATAGTCCTTAGCTCAACAAGTCAGTGAACTAGTTGTTAAAATCTTATTTAAGGTCTCAACAACAATCTGATAATTCCTTTGAGCTGATTGAATCTAGTACTATATTAATTATAAAATTAATCCATAACCTTAGGCTAAATTATAGTTTAACAATTTTAGTTCATATTACAATTAAACTTCATCCAAAAGATCCAATTACATCTGACAATTCAATTGAATTAAAATTTGATTATTGAAATTTACCAAAATTGGCTCTAACAGAGATCCAGTCTTAAGCCAAGAATAGCTTAGATGAGCTCGGGATCAGTTTTGGAATGCACTACCCAAACGCTGCCATCATGCATTACTGCTAGAGATGGAGAATGCCACCACCAGTTGGTGCGTCTCGTCGAGGTGAACAGAACCCCCAAAATAATTTCCCATT
>JACGDI010001350.1:266972-291602 GCA_014898725.1 Jacaranda copaia
ATTAACTTAAATTAATATTCCAAAAATTAAGGTGTTACAATTTCGTACACATTTAATTTTGTTTACTCTAATATCGTAAGGTGGTAGATTAATTAATGCAACGTACAAAATTGATAAAACGTTGGGCATTGGATTGGTTATACGATAAGTCTAGATTAAGGGCTTAAATTATTTTGAATTGTAGGAGTTCAAAGAAAGTTTTAGGGTCCGTTTGGTTTTATTTTTATTTCTAATTTTTATTTTCATCATTTTTAAAATATTGAAAAGTAATTAGTAGAAATGAGTTGAAAATAAATTTATATTTGGATAAATTGTTAAAAAAGTAATGATTATATTGATTTCATTATGTTGCATGCAGAGAGAAATAGAACTAATAAAACAGAGGAAAAAGATATATAAATTATTCGAGAATGTGTTTTGGTAATAAAAATAAAAATGATGTTGAGTGAAAATATGTAAAAAGTGATATGTTTCATTTTTGAAATAGTAAAAAATATGAAAAGAAGTATTGAAAATGTTATTGGGAATGTGTTCTATAAATAAAAATAAAAATACTATTAAGTAAAAATATGTAAATAATAATATGTTTTATTTTTAAAATAGTAAAAAATATGAAAAGCAGTTTCGAAAATGAAACCAAACAGCTAATTGGTCAATTAATATCATAATAATATTCTTACACATATATGTGTGAATTATAAAGTTTAAATTTTAACCAACTATTAGAGAGAGAAAGAGCATCATTATAGACGGTTGAAACTCATGTTTTGAGAGAGAGAGCGCATCATTATAGACGGTTGAAACTCATGTTTTAAGACCACATAGGATTTCTTTCCCTGTTTTAAGATTATGAATTGCTAATTAATCACATGTCAATTATTTGATGTAATGAGTTCAATGGCAGACAAAAGTTAAGGGTATTGTAATTATTAGATTCCTATTCCTACCAACTGTATGTTAACATTTTATGATGATAATTGGAGAACCAACAATAATTATTTGTCAAGATACAATAATATCTAAATTTAATTTAGCAAATTAAATATTGCCAATTATTGACAGTAGATATAGTACTTGCTCTAATCCTATGAGAAATGTAACTGTTGAACATCCTTTTGCTATTTTCTTTGGACCATTGTTAGTACACTAATCATTAATTGGTTCATGGTTCTTGTCCACCAATTTGATTTTCCGGTATTTAGTTCAAGAATTGAATTATTACACTTGAGATATAGCTTTGGACACAATTTATGACTCATAAGAAATTGTAATTTTGATTAAAATTATGTAACGAAAAGCAACCATTAATGTATAATAAGACTAAAAAATAAAATAAAAATGCTTTTTAAATATCATTATTGAATGAGATAGATTTTCTTAAAATTTCAAAGAAACTGAAGAATTTGTATTTAAGTTTGGCAAGAGAATCCATAGGTAAAATTCAATATTTCCATATGAGAAGCAACAAAATTAAAGAAATTTCAACTATAAATAGAATTTGAACAAATTCAAGTGTGCAATACAGATACATACATATATATATATATATATTGATGAAGTTATTTTTGGTGTGATAGGTTTTTGGGTCTCTACCTGCACGGTACCTTGACCTAAAAAATTGTTTGAGTGGGCGTGGGAGGGAACTTGCAGCCAAGGAATAAATGTCAGGCTAGGCGAGAGCGTCCTTGGCTATGACCCTTCGATGCTTAAATTAGTGAATCAACTTGAGGATATTCTGGTATAGTTACCGTTCAAAGGGTGTAAGGGTGTGTAACATTGTATGAGGATGGAAAGGACCTTTATTGTGTTTGCCTATGAGCAAAAAGACGGATTTTACCTTAAAGTGCTTTTTACACCGTTCTCTAGGGTAGGGACAGTTTAGATCTTTTTGACCTAAAATCAAGCTTCATAATTGTCTGACTAAATAGAGGGGGAAACCATACCGCCATTAATGCGGAGGCGACAGCATTAGTGGCAGAGGTGACGCGCCGTCATACGAATTAATGCGGATAAATTGATGGTTGGAGCGCACTTAATGCAAATGCGATGGGCGATAGGAGGTGACATTATTTACCAAGTCCGCTCCCGTTGCGCTTATGTCAACCTCTAGGTCGAATGAGGTTTATCTCGACCCCTTGGGTGCCAAATTTGACCCTTATGGTCAAGTAAAGTCTTGATATTCACGAGGGTTATAGACCCATTAAGCATATTGAGTCTACGTTAGGCTTATCCATGTTATATATGTTTCTAAATATGAATGGAAAAACAGAGAAAGATCAGCGTATTTTAAATAACACAATCCTAACTTTAAGTCCTACAAATAACAAAATATGAATTCTTTTTCTCAAAAATGCGAGAAATTGAAATAACAAAATTTTAAACCATGTCAAACATTTAATCAAATACTAAACATGGAAAATGATTAAGAAAAAATATAATAAACAAAATTCTTTGAAATAATTAAAAAAAGAAATTGTAGGCCATGGGGGCCACAACAATAAATTTATGAGTCATATATATACTTATACCAGTCTATAATTTCTCTAACATTAAAATTCAACGTTTACCATTATTCTAAATTTTATTGACAAAATGACTTACGCTCGAGTTTCTCCAATAACATCGCATCATGTTTTGTATAAATAGTTAAATACAATTAAATAATTGATTTAGATATTTTCTATGTGGGGCCCAGGAATATCTACTTTTTTTGGCTGATCCAATGGGAAGACATCACTTGATTTTGATGTAATACTACCCACCAAATTAGTGGATCACTAACACCCATTGCTTCATATTTTAGGATATCCGGAGTGGATTGATAAGGTTATTAACTCAGCCGTCAATGGCGTAATCACGATTTATGCCACAACACAAGTGCACGCGAGTATTCGTGATGTCAAATTGTAATATATGAGTATTTTATGTTTCATTCTGGTTAGCTCCTTGTGGGTTCGGATATCACTCCTTATTGTAGAATATTTCACAAGTCTATCATATGAAACAATGTTTAGATTTATAGTATTTATATATTTTGCCTTCATTATCGTCCAAAAGGCAATATAGCCATTTTGCTTTCTTTATTAAAACAACAAAAACCAAACAGTGGAACAATCCATTTTCTATACATTTGAGGCTGAATGGGTCTTCAAACTTGTAATCAATAAAGCAAAGGACTTTTTTTCCCCATTTTTTGATTGTCTAATATCATAATTCAAAATGTAATTTGATTCGTTTCCTTTTTGTCCAATGAACTATAGTTGATCTAAGGTCTCAAGATGGAAACTTTAATTAAATTAACCTTTTTTTTTAGAAAGTATTACAAATGACGAAATATTATCCTTTCAATAAAGCAATATATTCTTATTTTAAAATCAAATAATTAAATTAACTTTTAAGTCCTACTAATATGGACATTACTCTACCTACATAGTAATATTTTCACATTGTCATGCCCGGGGCCTATACCTCGTTGGATGTGAGTATTGCCTCATATTCCATTGAGTGCATCATAAAATTGACCTATGATCAATTTGTCCAAAGAGATGAAATATCCAATAAATGCACACAAGCTCTTTGGCCAAAAATTACATATATTTAGTTTATGTAAGAAAAGACATTACATTTATAATACTTGACATTTTAATTATGAATAATGCAATGATTGAAATATCGATTGTTCACTCTAAAAAAAGTATTGATATGAATTCTTGAGTGAGTTAACAAATATCATACAATATACTTTTGACACGCAAACCAAAATTAGAGAAAAAGTTAAAAAAAATTCTCTTATAGTTAAAAGTGAAAAATATATACAAGTGGCCATTTATAAAAATTATAATGGAGGTTTGATTCTCTATGATATAGTTCATGCTCTTAGAGTGATCGTTCATAAGTCTTTAAAATGTACACTTTTATTATATCAAACGTAGACTTAGTGGGTAATTTGAATTCATGGTAACAAAAATGAATAAACTTAGCATGAAATTTATTTCAAGAAAAAATAAATTCTAATAAATCAATTCAAATAATCTCAGGAGATTAGTTGTATTATTGCAGAACCTTTTAGGTCTGTGAGTTGGGGTATGGTCATGTGTTAAAACGACAAGGGAAAAGAAAGTAAATAGACAAAAAGAGATAGCATGGGAGTGGGGACGCCAAAAAAGCAAAAAAAAAGTCACACTCTTTTGAGAAAAAAATATTCCAAGATAGAATTGGGCCACAAAAAGAAAAAAAATGAGACTGAATGAATGACCCCTGGAGGTTGGGATGGTGATGGCATCAAAAAACTCGTGGATCATGTGACTCAGGAACTGGTGCAGCATAAAATGAATTGAGTTAGCTCGAAAATTTAATAAGTTGAGTAAGATAGAATTTGAGTTTATTAAATTTTAACTTGAATTGGCTCGAAAATTTAATGAGTTGTGTATGACTGAATTTGAATTTATTAAATTTTAACTTGAATTTGAGCATATTGAATGTGAAATTTTTTTAACAAATCCAACTTGAGTTCCCATTTAAATGAGTAAAAGAAGTTTGTATTTTTTATTTTTTTATATGATATTATTCTATTATTGAAAATAATAAAAAATTAATAATATTATCGAGTTAGATTCGATTTGAGTTTATTAAATTTTTTACTTGAATTTGAGCATATTAAACTTGAACTTTTTAACAAATCGAATTTGAATTCCCATTTAAATGAGTAAAAGAAGTTTGTATTTTTTTTCAAAATTCTTTTATATAATATTATTCTATTGTTGACAATAATGACAAATTAATAATATTCTTACTATTATATGTGTGATAGGGTGAGGCCTATTGTTCAAATTCGAATAATCTTATGTATGTGTGCATGTATTAATAAAAATAAATAAATAATACATGATATCAAATACCATTATTTAAAACAATCAAAAACTAATTTAAGTTAATTTACATACGATGTATATTGTTTTTGATAAATGAGTCGAATTCGACATTTTTAGACTAAGCTTGAACTCGATTTAGTTTTATAAGTTCACTAAACTCAAGCTCAATTTTGAAAATTTTTAAACATTTAGAACAATATCAATTAATTGACACTCCTAGTTTTTGCATATTAGACTGGTCATTAACCAAAAATCTAACACGAAAATGAATATATAATTAAAATAATACTTTAAAATTTATACTTGCTTTTAAAATTGCTTTGCTTATTGTGAATTATATGGTAGGATTATTAGAATGTTACTCGTCCTTATATCCTACGCATGTTTATTTGGAGCCGAATTAATCAATATTATATCAATTTCCCTCTTTCTCCCCTATAAATAGCATGGGACCCACGGGCCTTGTCTCCATGTGTAATTTGGAAACTGGAAAGTCACTTTTATGCGTGGCGAATTATATTTGTCGTATAATTAATATATAATTCAAGAAAAAATCAATCACATAATATTATAGTAATACTTAGAATACAATTTTGATGCATGCGGCAATGAGATCACAGGATAAGCATTGAACCATAAAAAAAAAATTAAATAGTAATTCAAAAGAAAGCACGATAAAATAAATAATAAAAAATTCTTTAAAGCATCTTTGTTTCTCAATATCATAACTTACATGCGAACCAAATTTAAAAAGATTGAGAAATCAAACTATTTGCAACTAGCAATAAAAAATTTCTTGAAAAATTAAGAATTAATTATTTTATGATTAATTGAACTTGATTCTTTATATTAAGAATATGAATAGGTCAAGCTACTCATCAGAGCCGATGATCTAAATTGGCCTATCCTATTTAACAAATTAATCAATCAAAGCTTAAAAAATAGATTTTTTAACTAAATAAGCTAGGCTTAGCTCTTCTCAAAGTTTGCAAAGTCTAACAAACATGCCTATTTATTTTTTTTCACATAAAAAGTACAATAATAATAATATAATATTAAATAACTAATTATATTTGATTTTTCTAGTTAGTCCTTTTAGAATCCGTTATGTTATTTAGTTTGAACTTCACAATTATGCATTTGTTATTTACCATTTTGATTAGTGTTTATTAAGATTTATTACAAATTTGAGTATATTAAAAAGTTAAATTTATGTGATATTTGTGCTTACTTGAAACCTCAGTAGAAAATAAATTTTTAGGTAAAATTTCAAATTGAAGTAAGACTTTAGAATTTATTAAATATCAATAGACCTACCCTAAAAAAATAGCCTAATCTAACCTATTTCCATATCTATTTTATATACACACCAAAAAAGTAATAAAAAAAAGAACAAAAGATGAGATATTATTATTATAGATGCAAATACTAAAAAAGCCAAAATTGATAAAATTAATGCAATCCTTTTCTATATTAATTGCTGACAATGATGTGGTATAGAAACTCTCCAAAGTACTACCCAAAAAAAAAAAAAAACAAATCCCAAAGCGACCCCACTATTACTGAGTTTAACTTCCAATGGTTCAAAACAACCTAAAAATAGGAAAAGTGCATATACCCAAATTACAATTTTCTACATTATACGGGTGAGCATCGATCGGTATGATATAATTTATCAATTGAACCGATCAATTAATTTATTGGATTGCATGAAAATTTATATCTATTTACCGTATCAAAATTTTTGATTAATTAAAAGAATTCACCAAAAAATTTTAGTTTGGTTCAGTTAATTTACCAATTGACCTTTTTTTTTAATTTTGTTCTCAACATTATTATTTAACAAAAAAAATTTCTTTTCTTATATATTATTAATAGTAAGATTTTCCAACCTTTATTGACTAAGATACATGCATATAGTACAAAATATTTAATGTGTGAAGCAAAAATATAATAAATATATAAAGATTCTAAATAAAAAAATTTCATTGGAGAAGTTTTCAGCCCACCAAATTGACACACAAAATTTGCTAAATGGCAACTTCGAAAAGGATTGCATGAACAGCCTTGCTATAATGCTACCAAAAATCTGCTTCAATTTTGAGCCCCAGCAATGACTTAATTGAGATAGAAAAAATGGCCACAAGTGAGGAAGCGACTCCATGTGATAGCAACAAAATTGAATTGACTCCAAGTTGATTGCCCACAAAGAGCTAGGATCAAGTCCCTAATCCCACAACATTGAACAAAAGCAACCAATTTTTGGTCAACTCAATTTTTAACCAATTTTTTCTAAAAATTAACTGCACTGCACTGAAAATAAAAAAAATTATAAAAAATTACCATTAACGGAATCAAAAATAAATTGGACAAAACGATTTGATGAATTCGATTTCGGTTCAGTCAGTTAATCAATTTTTTCAGTTAATGAATAATTTTGCTCATGTAGTAATGAGATGATAAGATAAGTATTGAAATATAAAAAATAAAATTAAATGACATTTCAAAAGAAAGCAGAATAAAATAAATATGATTGTAAATATAAATAAAAAATTCTTTAAAGTGGGTTTATTTCTCGATATCATAACTTACTCGCGAACCAAAATTAAAAAGATTGAAAAATTCAACCATTCGTAACTAGCAATAAAAAAATTCTTGAAAAATTAAGAATTAATTATTTTCAAAAAATCATTAAGTGAACATGATCTTTTATATTAGGGATAAGAATAAGTCAAGCTGCTCGTCATAACCTATAGTTTAGTCTATTTATAGTCTAGTCTGTTTAACCAAAAGACCAAGTCAAGGTTTAAAAAATAGGCTTTTTAACTAAATAAGTTAAACTTGGCTTTTCTAAAAGCTTGCAACGTCTAACAGACTGACCCGTTTATCATCCTTCGCATAAAACAATACAATAATAGTGATATAATATTATATAGCTAATTGTATTTTATTTCTTTAGTTAGTCCTTTATGAAATCCATTATATTGTTTAGTATTGCTTTTTGTTAAAATAATACTATTTTACACTTAAATTTAAAATGTCATAATTATGTATTAGTTATTTATTATTTTAATTAGTGTTCATCAAGATCTATTATAAGTTTTAGCATATTAAAAATTTAAATTTATATGATATTTAGATTTGATCAAAGCCTTAATAGAAAATAAGTTTTTAGGTAGGCTTTTAAACCGAACTAAAATTTTAAAATTTATTAAATAGCATTAGGCCTAACCTTAAAAAATAGCCCGTCATAAATAGTAGGCTAAGTTCAAACTTGTCATTTGCATATTAAGCTTATCCTATGTAAGTTAAAGTTTAACCTAATCTAACATATTTTCAGAACTACTTTATATACACACCAAAAAAGTAATAAAAAAAGGAAAGAAAGATGATATATTATTATTGTTGATGCAAATGCTAGAAAAGTCAAACTTGATAAAATTAACGCAATTGTTTTCCATATTAATTGCTGACAATGATGTGGTACAGAAACTCCCCAAAACACTACCACCATCCCCGCGCCCCGCCCCGCCGAAAAAAAACTCCCAAAACTACCCCCCTGCTACTGATTTCAACTTCCAATAGTTCAAAATAATCTAAAAATAGGAAAAGTGCAGATACCCAAATTACAATTTTCTACATTATACTAGTGAGCATCGATCGGTACGATATAATTTACCAACCAAATTGATTGATTAATTTATCAAATTGTATGGAAATTTATAATTATTTATCGTATCAAAATTTTCGATTAACCAGAATTCAGCGAAAAATTTCGATTTGGTTCAATTAATTCACCAATTGACCTTTTTTTTTATTTTTTTCTTGACATTATTATTTAACAAACTTACTTTCTTTTCTTTTTTAGTATTAATGGTAAGATTTTCCAATTTTTATTGACTAAGAAAAATGCATATAGTACAAAATATTTAACGTATGAGGCAAAAATATAATAAATATATCAAGATTCTAAATAAAAAATTATCATTGGAGAAGTTTTCAACCCACTAAATTGACACCCAAAATTGGCCTAATGAAAACTTCCAAAAGGATTGCATGAACTGCCTTGCTATAATGCTACCAAAAATCTGCTTCAATTTTGAGCCCCAGCAACGACATAATTGAGATAGAAAAAATGGCCAAAAGTTAGGGAGCCATGTGATAGCAGCAAAATTGAATTCACTCCAAGTTAACTGCCCACAAAGAGGTAGGATCGAGTCCCTGATCCCACAAAATTTAACAAAAGCAACCAATTTCCGGTCAACTCGATTTTTATCCAATTTCTTCTAAAAATTAACTGTACCACACCAAAAGTCAAAAAATTATAAAAAATTAATCATTAACCAAATCGAAAATAAATTGGACAAAATGGTTCAATGAATTCAGTTTCGGTTTGGTTGGTTAATCGATTTTTTCGGTTAATAGATGATTTTGCTCATGTAGTAATGCGATAATAAGATAAGTACTGAAAAATAAAAAAATAAAATTAAATGGTATTTCAAAAGAAAACACAATAAAATAATATAATTTTAAATATAAATAAAAAAATTCTTGAAAGCAGGTTTATTTCTCGATATCATAACTTACTCATGAACCAAAATTAAAAAGAATGCAAAATCCAACCATTCGCAACTAGCAATAAAAAATTTCTTCAAAAGTTAAGAATTAATTATTTTCAAAAAAATCATTAATTGAAAATGATCCTTTGTATTAGGGATAGGAATATGTCAAGTTGCTTGTCAGAACCTATGGCTTAGCCTATTTATAGCCTAACATATTTAACCGAAAGACCAATTCAACGTTTACAAAGTAGACTTTTTAACTAAATAAGTTAGACTTGACTCTTTTAAAAGCTTACAAAGCCTAACAGATCGATCAATTTATCATTCTTCACAAAAAAAAATAATAATAATAGTGAGATAATATTAGATAGTTAATTGCATTTTATTTTTTTAGTTAGTCATTTATGAAATCCGTTATATTGTTTAGTGTTGCTTTTTGTGAAAATAATACTATTTTACATTTAAATTTGAAATTTTATAATTATGTATTCATTATTTATCATTTTAATTAGTGTTCATCAAGATCTATTATAAGTTTTAACATATTAAAAAATTAAATTTACATGATATTTAAACTTAATTGAAGCCTTAATAGAAAATAAGTTTTTATGTAGGTTTTTAGATTGAACTAAGATTTTAGAAGTTATTAAATAACATTAGACTTAACCTTAAAAAATTGCCCATAATAGATAATAAATTAGATTTAAACTTGTCATTTGCATATTAGGCTTATCCTATTTAAGTTAAAGTCCATCCCAATCTAACATATGTCCATACCTACATTTATATATAGACCAAAAAAGTAATTGATTCATATAAAGAAAGATGATATATCGTTATTGTTGATGCAAATGCTAGAAAAGTCAAACTTGATAAAATTAACGCAACTCTTTTCCATATTAATTGCTGACAATGATGTGGTATAGAAACTCCCCAAAACTATCCCACTGCTATTGATTTCAACTTTCAGTAGTTCAGAATAACCTAAAAATAGGAAAAATGCATATTCCTAAATTACAAATTTCTACATTATACCTAACAAGAATGAAAATAATTATCAATTAACGTTTTAATGTGTGGGATTAGACAAAGCTACGTTTGATGAATTTGTTAGTACATAGACGCCAAGTCTTAATTACATTATTATATTGTTAACTACGGACACGCAACAGTTATTTTGTGGAGCAGCTGAGGTACGTGAGTTTGGAATTATGGATGGCGTACGCGTGTGCAATTCTATGCGTGAAAGCAATTATTTAGGGAAAATTTGAATGAAATTTGATGCAAGGTTGGTGGAGAATTTTCTCCGATGTTTGAATCACTTAATGGAAATCAGGTTTGAACTTAATATTCAAGTTTAAACCTAAAAAGTGCATATAATTTATGATCGTTGGGGATTTAAAAGAATGATGCAAAGTAGAAAAGAACAATAAAAGCAAGTAAAACAAGTCGCATACAATTCTTGTATGAAATTGTTTTTTTTTTTAAAGTGTATTTGGACACTTGAAAATGTTTAAACAAAGTTTCACCCATAGTAAGTCTTGTTTGAATTAGAAATAAAGAAGATACTTAAAGAGTAGCAAAATAGTGACAATAAGTGATATAGGTTAGTTTATGAGGTGTTGAATAGAGGGGTTTAAGTGCTTAGAAATTAAATTTTTTGAAACCATTTTTTCTTGATGCTTTGGGAATATTTCAACCAAGTTTCACTTATAATAAGTTCGATTTAAGTTGGAGACATGATATCATTTAGTATGGCCCCAATCACTAACATAGATTCATTTGTACTAGATAGAATGTCTTGTGATTTTTATATCTAATGAGTGTCATCAATTGAATTATGGAGTATATTCGGATATCAACATTAATGCGGTGAGAATCATGGGACAAGAAAGGATTCATCATCATTTTAGAGCTCTTTGGTAGTATTATTATAAACATGATAGTATTTAAGTGATGTTCATGTATAAATCAATTATCTTAATTGCATAGTACTTGAAGTTTGCATGCTCTATTTTAGAATTATAGACGCTTTCATGACCAAGAGGATAGAATACGTTTGAAAACACACTTAATTACCAATGTGTGAAAATGCATTTCAAGAGGCCCATTAAATGTAGATTCTTTTTTTATTTTGTGGGGGGTGCGGCAAAAAATTAACGGGCAGACTAGACAGTGCATGTATACGTTCCAATCAGCTTTCCTATCAGTGTTTGGGTGTATCAGCTTAGATGCATTGCATCCAGATGAGCCCATAAATTGAAGTCACAATTTATATAACTCATTAGGTAGATGACAAAACAGAGGAACACTATTTCTAAATTTAAGAAGTCTTTAAGTCTTCTTTCACACCAACCCAAATACTCTAGACAAAACACGGGCCCAAAAATGATGGGCTCAAAAACTTCAGCTAATTTGTGCCGACAGAATATAACCAAACATGCTTGTTCTGACAAAATGTAACCAAACACGCACCATGATTTTATCTCAAAATGACTATCCAAAATGTTCAGATTATCGCTGCAATTAAAGTGGCAAAAACCCAAAAACCTCACACATTTAACATACAGACATTTACATATTACAATATTTTATTACTATTATCATAATAAAAAATATTACTAAAACTCATTTACACACCAAAACCTAACAAAAAAAAAAGCATTGATTTGATTGTTACATAGAATTTGTCTCATCACAAAATATAAACAAATATACAAAAAATTCCCAAACAATTTTCTAACTATTCCCAAAATATAAACAAACATACATCACATTCCCCAACTCCATTCCCAAAACTCATTCTCCTAAAATATATAGTTCAAATCATATAATTCATATCCAAACTGATGAGGTTGAAAGTAGTTTTTACTGTATTAGGTAAATGTTTGTGTTAATTCAACCTGGTTGGTCGGATGATCCAACTGGGAAATATCCTTGAGCTGAGATCTGCAATTACTAGCAAACGTCAGACTAGTCGAATTGCCCTTGGTTAAAGCACTCCGATACTCAAGTTAGTATTGATCAAGTGGATAAATTGAGCAACAGAGTAAAACCTATAGTGAAAAATAACATACCTTGAGAATGCCTAGCAATTGGGTATTTATAGCATTCTCTAGATGGAGATGTGTCCAAAACGCCCCTATCAAGTGTATAAGGCTCTTGTCCTTGTATGAGGGCTATAGGTCAACCTCCATCCCTATACTATTCTAGGTGGCATCACCTCATGCTTTTCAGGACAGAATAGTATGTTGGTGGTGTGCCTCTTGACAGTAACGGAAGTAGAGGTGGTACTAGAGTGGTATGCGTTATTAATACGAAGGCATGCTACTTGTCAGTGTATTAAATACGATAGAGATACGATTTACTGTCGAGACGACCACTCTGGTCGACAATGAGTCGACTAGAGAAATGATTGAAGAGAATGGGCGACCTAAATCCTCTCGTTGAATATGATTGAGAACTCTCCACTAGACCTGGGGGTTATGGTCGTATGGCTCGGCTCAAGTTACTGCATAAGTGAAAAGGCGATGGTCGACGGCCCAACTGGGCTTCAAAAGTGAAGTGGGCCTGGAAGCGTACACCAGAGTAGATAGCTATTAGACTGGGCTTACTGGCCATCCCATGTCATAAGTCCCCCACTCACAATCTTAATTGAGCTTGTCGAAGAGAGGAGCAAGGAGTCGCTACGTGGCTGATTGATAGTTTTGGACATTTGACTAAGGTTTTTGAATACTCGACCATGATTTTTGAATATTCAACCAGGGTTTGGTGCATTTAATGCATCTGTTACGTTGAGCCATACGAAGCGTCAAACGACGGCTGTGCAATTATTAATGCTGGTTGAGTTCCCGAGTTCAAGTGCTTATAAATAAGCGCAGTGAAAATATTCATTTTATACTTTTATTGCATTTGGTTTGGTCGAGTTTTGAATTCACAGAGCCTTCTTTCCATTCTGTGCTTTTAGAGTTTTGTTGAGACCTTGTAAGTTTTACCTTTTCGCTTCAATTTTTCTTTAGTTGTTTGTCAAGTATGTCGAGCACTTCAAATAACGAGGCCACCAGGTCCTACAGGACACCTTTCCATAGAGAGAGTGAAGGTGAGAGTACATCCAGTAGCTCGTCGAGTTCAAGCTCAACCTCTAGCAGCTTAAGTGGAAAATGGGTTACTTTTAGAGGCAAGGCTGGCCCCAATAAGGTGCCACCATCGCGTGGTTGACTTTTTACCCTTAATCATTATAGTGAAATTATTTTGAAGATTACCCCAACCGATTTGATATGCATTAGAGAGCTTTACCATGTCACTTCTGAATACAAGCTCTTAGTTCCTGGTCCATGGGGTAGGATGTATCAACCTCCAAAGGGGTTTTTACCATTTTCGAGAAGGGGTTTAAATGTGGGCTTAGGTTCCCCCTTGCACCAGCTGTGATCGACCTCTTAGGCAGTCTATATAACGTAGCTCATATCAAACTATTTTTTGACCATATACAATTTTGTCGTGTTGATATATACTGGTGGTTTTTCAACCATATAGCCTTCCCTATAAATTTCTACCAAATTTGGATTCCTCGGTGCTCCCTACTCGATCGAAGGTGACAATTGGCAACAGCCCCACTAATAGGGTAAGAGATAATTAGTCGAGCAGGGAGGCTCAACTCCAAAGAAGGCTACAGGCGACAAGGGTAAGGGGAAGGCTATAGCAGATAGACAGCTTTCAGGTTACAACCTATTTAGTAAATGCAGTGATGGCGTGCTGTTTCACTTGCCCAGGTTTTCATCGCCTCGATTTATGATGGAGCCCTCGATGGCCATCCACAACTCGGCCTCAATCATGTCGTCAGGGTTAACTGAGATGCTGCTCTTAAAGTAATGGTAGCCAATCTCTTCACGTCTGACCAAAGAAAATTCATAGATTTGAGCCAAACTAGTGCACTCAAAGTTTTGGCGTTCTACTGCAACATGGTAAGTGTATGGTTGATTTAATTTTCTAATCGAACTCTCTTTTTCTGGTCAATCATACTTTTCTAATGAATAATTTTTCTTTCAGGTGAGCCAGCCAGCTCAGCTATCACTTCTATCGAAGGTCGGAGCTGGCTCTAGCCGACTAAGAGCAACTATAGAAAGGATGGAAAATGGAAACCCTGAAAGTGCTACTCAAATCGTCCTAGGCAAAGGTTGACCTGCTGACTAAGGAGGTCACGAAACTTTATGAGCAACTTAATATGAAAGATCAACAGCTAGTTGCAGCCATCCAAGAAAAATGTTGGATGGATGAGCTGCTCACAAGGCTCGACTGAATTTGCAGCAGAGTTACAATTCTGGTTGAATAGTAGGGCACAATGCTGTGATATAGGAGGCTCGAGCAGGGTTCTATAGAAAGCTCTACTGATGCAAAGAGAGATGGTACAGCAATTCATGCTCTGCTCGGCCTTTTAGGACGTGAGTGTGGTGTTTTCACTGTACGACTTGAAGATTGCATTCGAGAAAGCTATCAAGAAGCTCAAGTATCTGGGGTACACCTTTTGAGTATAAGATAAGGACTGTATTAGCCCTATCTTGGATGAGTAGTTACAGCCCTATCTTGAGCGTGAGAAGGCTGCTATGAAAAGAGATGCTGCAAAGGACATTTTGATCGAGTCAATGACCTTTGCACAAAAGTGGAAGGCAAAAGTGTCGAGGAGGCTCGCTACTGTGGTGAAAGAGTTCGGCTCTACTAACGACTTCCCCTTTGAAATTCAGAATGGCATGGTTGATGTGGGCCAATATATGTTGTGCCCAAAAGACTTTTTGGTCGATGAGGCAAGGCCCTTGATACCAGCACTAGCCACTTTTTCCCCTATTACAACAAAGCCTGAGCAAGAGGTTGATAGCCCTATAATGGTTCTAATTTTATCAAGCAATGAGCTTGACCAAGCCATTGTGAAGGCACTCGATTGATTTTGAGCTGAGGGTACGGAGCGAAGCAACCATTGAAGTTTCTGCCATTGGAGATTATGGTTGCCCAGTATGGGCTATGTTGCACTTTTGTAATACATATTTCTTCCTTTTTCTTTTTTTTGGTGGTAATAACATTGGTAATCAAAGATTTCATCCAATGAAATAGAATTATTATTTCAATGACTCTTGTGCTTTACCTTATTTTAACTTCTATAGTTTTGTCGAATGTGAATGGTTGATAATCAAATTAAGTAACATAAAACTCGTAACAATAACTACATAAATGCACACAACATTAGGGGTCGAGCAACCTTTTTGTTAAATTATCTTCAACTTCATGGTCGAGTCTCACAATCATTATTTGGAAGAGTCCAATCTATTTTGATGAGTCAAATTGTACCAATATTTTCACAAAGTTTTGCTCGACTATGCAGTCAAGATGTGACTAATCGTGTTTAGTAAAATGTATTATCTAATTTTACTTAGTCTGGTCGATTATGGTTGACTATGGACACTAAGAGGCCTTTAAATATTGGTGCGAAGCCATTGCTTGGGTTGACTATAGGGCTAACCATTATGGTTGTCTATAAAACCCTGATTCCTTGATTTGGTAGCTAAGAGTTGCTTTATCGATCGACTATGAGGTCAATTGCAAATGTTGGGCAGGAGAGCCTTAGTTTGGTAGCTTGAAACTATTTCTTGGGTCAATTACGGGGTCAGCTACATACATTAGGCACAGAAGCCTTAATTTAGCAGCTTGAAGTTGCTTCTGGGGTCGACTACGGGGTCGACCGTGGGCTTTGGGCTCAGAAGCCTTGATTTGGTAGTTTGAAGCTGCTTCTGGGGTCAACTACAAGGTCAACTGTGGACTTTGGGCTTAGCAGCCTTAATTGGCAGCTTGAAGTTGCTTGTTAGGTCAACTTCCAACTTTTGAGCTATGCAAAGTGGGAGAGAGTGTTTGCTATTATAGCATTACAAGTAAATGATAGTAGAGTCGCTAGAAACTTTATTTATATCAAACAATAGAAAGACTATTACAAAGCTTTTATATATAGAATTTCTTCAAGTTGATGGCATTCCATGGACAAGAATGTTTATCACCATTGATGTTGGCTAGTCGATATGTATTGTGCTTTGACACCTTGACGATAGTATGAGCCCCTCTAATTTTAAGTCGGATTTGTCGATGTTCTTGGAAACTTCCACCTTCTTGAGAACTAGGTCTTCAACCTTAAAATGGCACATTCGGACCCCTTTATTATAGTTCTGTGCCATTTTTGATCTATAGCATTGTATGGTGTTATAGGCTCCCTACTTACACTCATTGATTATCTCTGGGTCGAGTTTTCTTTTGGATGTGTTCCTGATCAGGTTGAAGTGGATCACTTGAGTTGTGTGTTGTATGAGTTCAGATGGGATGACTATTTTGGAACCATAAACCAAACTATAGGGGCTGTAACCCATAGCCGTACAGGGGGTGGTCCATACGCCCATAACACACTAAGAAGATTATCTGCCCAACTCAACCTAGTCCCTTGTATTCAGGCTTTTAGATAATTGAGGATTGTTTTGTTCGTTACCTCTGTCTGGCCATTAGACTGACGGTTTCCCATCGAGGTAAAGTGTTGGGTGATTCCTAAGGCTTCACACCAGCTTCACATGTTTTTGCTCTGGAATTGTGTCTCGTTGTTTGAAATGAGGATCTTAAGGAGACCAAAGCGGCGAATGATGTTTTTCCAAATAAAACTTTTGATGGTTGCATCAGTTATTTTTGGGACAAACTCGACCTCAACCCATTTGGTGAAATATTCGACTACGATAATTATGAACTTTCTCTGATCCATGGTCTTTGGCAAAGACCCCAAAATGTCGATCCCCCACTAGTCGAATGGCCAAGCGACCTGAACATTGATCATGGGCACGGTAGGCTGATGCAAGATGTTCAAGTGAACTTAGCATGATGGACACTTTCAAGCAAAGTCAACACATATTTTAGTAGAGTGGACCAAAAGTATTCGTATATGATGATCTTATGAGCAAGGGATCTTCTTCCTGAATCGTTCCCACACATGTCTGCGTGGATATCGTATAGGGCCTCTTGAGCTTGGTTGGGGTCCAAGCACTTCAGGGGTGGTCCGGAGATCAACCTTTTATAGAGTTGGCCACGCTCGTCTAGAGCAAACTAGTGGCTTGTCCTCGAAGCAGGTGTGCCTCATTTTTGCCTTCGAAAACTGCACCCTGACTTAGGTAAAGCTTTATTGGATACTGCCATGAATGAAATATCTCATTGATGCTTCCAACAAAATTATGTTCGGGTATGCCTACTGATAGTTTATCGATGACCAAAAAGGTTATCATTTTATCTCTCGTTTCTCTAGTCAAACTAGCAAATTTGGATAGAGCATTCACTCGTTCATTCTCTGATTGAGATACCTAATTGAGGGTGAATTTTTTGAACGATTTTTGTAGCCTCTTGACCTTTGCCAAGTACTGGCTCATGGTCGAGTTCTTAGCCACAAAATTTTCTTCAACCTATTTTGTGACCAGCTGGGAATTTACGAGTGCGGCCAAGTGCTCCATCCCTCGATCTCATACCATCCTCATTCCAGTGAGAAGGGCTTCATACTCGGCCTCATTATTGATGACTACATAATCAAGCTTAATTGCGAACTCGTATTTCTCCACCACATGGAAACATAGAGCAACATATAAGCTACCTCTTGATACGATCACTGACCCATCAACGTGTAAGGTCCAAACCAGAGGGGTTTCATAATTCTTCTCGAGGAGATCATTCTGCTCAGTGATGAAATCCACCAAAACCTATGCTTTAATGGTTATTCTAAGTTGAAAAGTAATGTCAAACTCCACCAACTCTATGGCCCATTTTGTTAACCTCCCCGACATGTCTGGCTTTGAAAATACTGGCGTCAACAACTGGTTTGTCAATACTATCATTACAAGTGACTGAAAGTATGATCACAGCTTTCGAGTCGTGGTGACCAAGGCTAGGTCAAACTTCTAGATCTTTAAGTAGTTATATTTTGGCCCTTGTAGCACCTTACTACAGTAACAAACTAGTTGATGGTTTTCATCTCTGGTCAAAACCAGAACTGAGTTGATCAAGGCTTCAAAAATAGCTAAGTAAATGTGTAGTACCTTTTCAAGTTCTAGTTTAGCGAGCATGTGAGATGAGGACAAGTATTGCTTCAATTCGACCAGAGCCTGATCATACTGTTTATTCCATTAGAAGCCCAACTTCTTGGCGTTCCTAAGAATCTTAAAGAATGGTAGGCTTTTGTCAGCCAATCTGGCGATGAACTTGCCAAGGGCTATAATTCTCCAGACCAGGTGCTGTATATCTTTAACTGTTCGAAGTGGTACAATGTCCAACACTACCTGGATTTTTTATGAATTAGCCTCAATGCCCTTTGACTAACCATGTAACCCAAGAATTTACCTCATTGAACTCTGAGCGTACACTTATTTGGGTTTAACTTTATGTTAAATGCTTGCAATATGGCAAAAATATAGTTGAGGTCAAGTAAATGGTCCTTGGCCTTCTCCATTTTGACAATAATGTCATTGACATAAACTTCCATAAACTTGCTGATCTCATTCTTGATCATAAAGTTGACCAATCTCTGGTAGGTTGCTCTAGCATTTTTGAGCCCAAATGGTGTGACCAAAAAATAATAAACCCCATTGGAGACCACAAAAGAGGTCTTATTCCTGTCCTCGAGTGCCATGAATATCTAGTGATAATCCTAAAAACATCTATCATACTTAACAATTCACAACTAGTAGTAGAGTCGACTAGTAAATCTATACGAGGTAGGGAGTAAGGATCTTTAGAGCAAGTTTTATTCGAATCAGTGAAATCATTACACATACACCATTTTTCCTCATTCTTGGGGACGAGTACAATATTATAAAGCTAAGATGTGTATTGAATTTCTACAATATAGCCTGTATCTAAGAGTTTTTTAACTTCCTCCTTGATGATTTAGCACCTCTCAGCATTGAACATTCTCGTATTCTGCTTAATGGGCTTATACAAGGGGTCCACATTAAAGTGGTGGACAATTACACTAAGGTCGATTCCCTAAAGGTTGAATATTTTTCAGGCAAAGACGCCGATGTTTCTTTGTAGAAAATCAACCATGAGATACTCCAAATGGTGGCCCATATTTGTTCCAATCCTAGTGGTTTTGTCGGGGTTCCCAAGCTCCAGCTTGATTATTTTAAACTCCCTAACAAGCTTCACTCTGGTGTATTTCAACTTTATCTTTTTGCTAGCTTAACCCTCCTTGGGCTCTGCTACTAAGACATCCCTCGAGGTCTTCAGTTGTGGTTGAGTTTTCTATTCGCTAGACTCGACTGAAATGGTGTAACACCGCCATGCCTCTTTAATATTGCACAGCAACTCGCTTGTGCCTACTGAGGTCAAAAATTTAATTTTCATATGGTAAGTTAAGACAACGGCCCAGAATTTATTGAGGGGTGGTCGCTCAATTATAATGTTGTAAACGAATGGGATGTCGACAACCAAATAGTTTATCATGAGTGTTCTTTGGTGGGGTGCCTTTTCGAATGATGTAGATAGGTTGATGGAACTTTTTGGTATGATCTCCGACCACCCGATTCGACCAAGGGTGTGCGCACGGGCTCAAACTTCAACTGGCTAAAGTTTATCCTTTTTCAAGGTTGACAGAAAGATAATATTGGCAGAGCTGCCATTGTCGACCAAAATCTTTCTTACTTCAAAGTTGGTGATCTCGACAGAAACCACCATGGGACAATCAATTTTATAGTCGATGCTCTTGCCTTTTAGATGAGCGAGGTCGTCATCAATGAAAGAGATGGGCTGTACACTAGTAGACAAATGAAGCATTATTTTGACTGGAGAGTTCTTGGTCGATTCCAATCTCCTCTGCGTCTATCTTCTCACTAACTTTGAGTCCCCCCCAGTAAGACCTCTATCAATCATGTCAATCACTCCCCGAATAGGCAGGCGGTTGTCCTAGGCGGGTTTTTTTCCTATGTCCTCTTTCCTCAAGCTAACTAACCTCTCTTTATGGAGAGTCTAGTCAATTTTGTCCTCTTCTATTCAGGTGCCTTCAACCACATATTGCTTGAGATGGCTTTGTCTAATCAACCTCTTAATCTTGTCATGGATATTGAAGCAATCTTCCATGTAGTGGCCCTTTTTCCTGTGAAAGTGGTAATATTTTTTAAATTTTTTCATAACCTCTGTCTCGGTTGGCTTTCTTGGCTTCTTCAGGAGGTTGTCGTGTTGGATTGTGAACAACACCTCTTTTCTCGGAAGGTTGAGTGAAGTGTAGTCATGAAAGCATTTGATGAAAAATCAATTATATCGATCATCTTTTTTCTTATTTTTCCTTTTCTCAATCTCAGGGTTGCCAAATTTTAATATGTTCTTCTCCTCCTAGGTTATATACCTCTCTGTCAGGTCGAGCAGCTCCTCCATCAATCGGGGGTGTTCTCTCACCAAAGCATTAATGCACTCCTTATGCCTTAGTCCCAAAAAAAGGACGTCAATCAGGAATTCAATCCTTGGGTTATCAATCTTCAAAACCTTAATGTTAAACTTGGTGAAGAAATCATGAAGGGACTCCCCCTCATTTTGCTTCAAAATATGGAGATGAGTATGGTAGAACTTTGCCTTTCAATGGTTGGCAAACTAGTGAAGAAACTTATCACACAACTAGTCATAGGAGTATATCGATGCTGGCTCAAGTTTGACAAACCAGTCGAGCGTGATGCCCTGAAATATGGTGATAAGCATCTTCACGTGTATATATTCATTGTGTCCATGCAGTTATATCATGTGCTCAAACTGCATCAGGTGCTTATTTGGGTTCATTGAGCCATCATACAGCAAAAGTTCGATCAGAACCCTCATGTCGATGATAATGCGCTCGTCGATTATCTCCTAGATAAACGGTGACCCTCTTTCCTGGAAAAACCTTTGGGTGCCATTAGGGTTGGGAATCCTCTCCATATGTTTCCTCGATATCTCATCAAAATATCTATTCAACTATTAAACTTGGTGAGAAACTTCTTTCCAATCCTCTCAATCTACCTGGGTCAAGTACGATTTAACTAGGGCCTCACGCGCTTAGCCCTATCGCATTGCGGAGCTCGAGCAGGCCGAGCCACATGATCCGCTGATTCTCCAATCTCTTCACACTGGTCTTGTCTAAAACATTAGAACTTATCACACTGTTGGGCTTGATTAGGTCAAACATAATCGTCAATAGAATAGATAATGTCTTTTTGTAGATCAGGTTAACCCCTATCTCTAGTGAAGCGCTTGGGCTCTCTTCTCGTCTGGTCGGCTGGCGTATGGACTCTAAATTACCACGACTATCCCTAAAGGTTCTTTCTTTTGGTGGTGGTGATTGCAAAGTCAAGCTAACATATGGGGTGGACACAATTGTGTGTCGATTCAACACGACAAAAAGCTAAGCAGAAATCTATGCAAAAATTTGCTCACTGATTAGCTACATTATTTGGGGATGGTTAAGGTAACAACTTGCTCCAGCATGGCACTGGGTCCCGGGGCATGAGGTTTTTGTTGAGGTTGAGGAGGAAACTGAGATGCTGCCCTTCTATTTTCTCTCCTCTCAGATGCAACTTACTTGGTATTCACCATTCTTTCAATTGCAATCCCAATTTTTCCATAGATGGTGCCAAAATGATAAGATTGAAATCAATTTTTACTGTATTAGATAAATATTTAGGCTAATTTGACCTGGCTGGTTGGATGATCCAACTAGAAAATATCCTTAGGCTGAGATCTACAATCACTAACAATCGTCAGACTAGTTGAGGTGCTCTAGGTTAAGGTACTCCGATATTCAAGTTAGTACTAGTCAAGTGGATAAATTGAGAAGCAGAGTAAGAGCGTATAATGAAGAATATCATACCTTGAGAGTGGCTAGCAATAGGGTATTTATAGCTTTCTCCATGTGGATGATGTGTCCAAAACTTTCCTATCAAGTGTATAGGTCTCTTGTCCTTATATGGGAGCTATAGGTCATCCCTCATCCTTGTACTATTTCAGGTGGCACTACCTCCTATTTTTTGGAACAGAATAGTACACTGATGGTGTGCCTCTTGACAGTAACGGTGGTAGAGATGGTATTGGGATGACATGCACCATTAATACAGAGGTATGCTACCTATTAGGGCATTAAATGTGGCAGAGATACGATTTGTTATCGGGAGACCCCTTTGATCAACAATGAGTCGATTAGAGAAATGGTTGAAGCGAGTGAGCGGCTTGAATCCTCTCGTCAAAATATGATCAAGAAGTCTCCACTCAACCTAGGGGTTATGCTCATATGGCTCGGCCCAAGTTACTGCATTAGCGAAAAGATGGTGGTCAACAGCTCAATTGGGCCTCAGAGGCAAAGTGGGCCTATAAGCATACTCTGGAGTCGATAGCTGTTAGACTGAGCCCGCTAGACCATCCTATATCACAAACATTACCTTAGGAAACTTTATATTAAAGTACCTTAAACATATAATTAAACTATCTACTCGAAAAATATAGGATTAAGTATGGAAAGTTGGTATAATGTAATTAAAAACTTATTTATTTAAAACAAGAGATAAATAATTCTAGTATTCAAACGACGATTAAATTTAATCTATTATAAATATCTAGTTATACTAAAATATAGTCTCGCCAACAATTAATTAATATGAGATAAAATCAAGTATTGTGGCAGTCAGTGGCCATTTAGCCCATGACATAAGTCTCATACATGTAATATAAGATCAAAAATTCAAATATATTTGATAGGGGTACTCATATCAAGCCCAATACTTTTAGCCCAACAACAAATATCGAGCTCAAAGCTTTATATGGGTCCGTCCATGAAAATCTAAGCAAAGCTTCACTAAAACAATTGACCTCAAGTAGAGTCAGTCAACCCTAAACTGACCCTTAATTTCATAGTTTCCATGACCAAAAATCCTCTCTGTCATACGAGATCAATCAATAAAGTAAACCAAATTATCTTTTGGTCACAACCGCATTAATTATAGTACCTACCGCCAGTCATTTTCGCATTTAATGCAACCAAACCATCCTATCCGCATTAATGACTCCATCAACCGATCAACTCAGCATTAATTACAGCAAGGGCACCCCTTATTTTCGGCATGTCAAAAGCATGGGGGCTAGCTAACTCTAAAACAACACCCAAAGCCTCTATGTGAAGGGACTTTACTATGTAGTAGGGAGAATATGGTCATTTTGACCTCACCCATCTCTCTAAGGCACCAAACAACATAAATGCTCTCATTTCAAATTTAAAATTATGACTTTCACTCACTTCTAAGCTCTCACTTTGCTCCTTTACTTTTCAATCGAATTATCACTAACTTAAGTATCAAAATGTTATAATCGATGGCACACTCTACTAGCATTATGTTTATTCATTGACTATAGGACTCAACCTACTCTTTTATTGTGTTCCTAGCTATCTACTATCTTTCTAGTTAATTGGCCCCCACACCCCAAGCTCACTAGAACCACATCACAGAAAATAACATCATCACTACCGGACTTCTTGTGTCCATTTACGTAAATAAAAACAATCAAGTACTACGGCTTCAAAACCTCCTCACAGAAAGACCTGCAAATTGCAGGTTCCCCATTGAAAATATCAAAAATTAAGGGAGTTAAGTGTCAAATAGAGAAACATGGGGGTATATACGCAAATTCATTACGCCGGATCCCGTATTTCCTGGATCAAACGATTCGAAAGAGCAAAACCCTGCTGCACTTTTCACTTGCTCATCCAATTGTTCGCTTTCTGCCGCCAACCATCTGATCGGGGATCGATCGTCTCATCGTCCTCCGGGGGTTTCTTGTTTCCTTCCTTCAATTTCTTCTTTTCTTTTTTTGAATATTTAACATGTTTCATGGATTCATGACTGAAGAAAAAGGTGAATTTGTGGTCTTCGATCTATTCTGTATGTTTTCATCGTTCATTCAGTTATTCGGAATTTGGATCTTTCCATGATTTTCACACTTTGGTTTTTCTCTTCTTTGATTTGCTTTCTTCTCTCTGTTATTTTCATTCGTCTCTTTCAATCTACCGAATGGAGAATTAAAATCCGAATTCTTGATTTTCGTTCGATTAGTGCTGGAAAACGATCGCATAGCGGAGTGGATATCGCGTTAGACTCCGGATCTAAAGGTAGTGGGTTCGAATCCCACTG
>JACGDI010001350.1:312918-349757 GCA_014898725.1 Jacaranda copaia
CATTTGCCAGTTAAATTGCAAGGACAATATGGCCATTAGGAACTCATTTTGAGAGAAAAGGAAGGCACATATTTGGTTACGTTCTCCCAAAGCAATTTTGTTCTAGGAGAATTTGACCAAACATAGCCTAAATTTTAGCAATTGAAATGTATAATCATTGTTTAAGTAGCATGCTCTCAACTTACTAGCTCCATTGGCCGTTCCTGCATAGGGCTATAGTTGTTACCAACTTCTCTAGTTATCTTTTTATTACAAATATTTGAGCATGTATCATGCAAGTTAGCTTTGATTTGATCAGTGAAACTGAATAATACATCTGATGCTCGAATTTTCTATCTTGCAATGCAGGCTTGTCATTGGAGGAAATTACGTATTGCTTCAGGAAAGGTAAGAATCAAAACACATTCTTGGTTTGCGCTACTTGTCTGCCTGAATGAATGATAAAACCAATAAACCTTAAAGACGTATGCGTTGACAGAAATTTAGTCGAATATAAACATAGTAAGCGAACGTATGGAAGGGTGTTAGAAAATCTTATCCAAGTATCATTGCATTTCTCTTCTGACCTTTGTACGTTTAAAGTAACCTTAAATATGCAAGAAAATTAGTCAATAGAAAAAGGGTCTTTTGTTGCTCTTTGAGAGTAACAAAAATTGGAACTGCAGCTTCAGATAAGGTTAATTTTACCTGTGATTGTTTGAAAACATTACAGGTTTCATCTGTGTACGAGGAATTGACAGGACAACTAGGGCAGCAAGACCCCTTGCAAGGAGATTCCATCTTTGCAAAACAAGGCAAGTTGACGACGAATGATAACAAGTTTATACAAAGCCGAATGACTGCCTAGGAATTTTTTTCCGTTATGATTATTATCTTTATATAGTTAGGCTCAAATTCTTGAAACATTGCTTGAAAACCTGACAACCCCTTTAGCTATAGAGTTCGTAATCGTTCCTCAAATGTGAATTTTTCTTACAAAAGGAAACAGGGCCGTGCCTCATTGGTAAAGAACCAGTGCAGATGTTTTCTTTTTTACATTCCTTTCTTTCTTTCTTTCTTTTTTTCTTTTTTTTTTTAAAAATTCAATTCTCGTCTAAACTTGTTCATTTGTTTCTTCGTTTTTCCCTCATTTTTTTAATGTAAATTATTAACAACGTTAATGTTATCACCATACTTATGATGCATCAATTTATCTGCATAAACGAATTATACCACGTAATCCTTATATTTGGATTTTGGATTTGGAGAGAAAATATTAATAAAAATTGTTTTGACTTCAACTCCTGTAATTTTATACTTTTTTTAAAAATATTTTTAATTTTTTTTACTTTTTTTTTTTTTATAATTTTTGAATAGTCAAGGTAATTCAGAGCCTAATGGTTCAAATATTGTAGTCCAATAAGTTGGGGGCTTTTTGGCAGAACAATAATAGGGCCAAAAGGAAAGCCCAGTGGGCTCGATAGTTTATCGGGCTATAAGCCCAATTAATTTGAATCCAGGAAAAGCCCAAATGTTTCAATCCAAATTAATTGTTCCAATGTTGAAAATAAGGAAGAATTTTATTTAATAAATATTAATATATATATTTGAAAATGCTCTTAAAAATAAAGCTATTAAAAATACATTCAAGCTTCCTCTATTAGCTGAATGCGCTTAAAGAGAGGAAATAAAAATATAAAATTTTCTGAAAATTTTTTTTTTTCACCTAAACTCAGTTAGTATTTTCTTACAATTAAAATGGTTCGATAATACTTTTAATAAACTCATATAGTTAGTCATGTTTTGATGCTCTAATTGTCATTGAAATGGACAACAAAATAAAACTTTAACTAAGAGGATGTTTGGCTAAACTTATTTTAAACATCATATAAGCTCCAAAAACATCTTATGTTAGATCTTAGTTTTAAAATAAGTTATTGAAGTGTTTGGATAAAATTATATTTTAGAGCTTATAAGATATTAATAATGGCAATTTTATAATTAAAATGATTAAAAATAAAGAAGTTTGTTAAAATCTTAAAAATACATTAAGGTTTTCTTACTTTTTTTAAAAGAGCTTATAAGTTCCTAACATTTTATTTTAGAATTTTATAAACTCTTTTTTTTAAAAAAAAATTATCAAACACTTTTTATCAACTTATAAGTTATTAAATATCTTATAAGATATTTTGAAAAGCTTATAAGTTCATCCAAACACCCTCTAAATTTACAAAAAAAAAAAAAAAGTATTGAATTTTGAGACCGTTTTATACGTTTGCACCTAATCCGCCTAATACTACAAAAGCAGACCCTGTGGTGTGCCACACAGCAGACAGGTAAGCCATCTAATGTAGCAAATTTTGCTTGTACAATGGTCCCCCGACCCTTTGACACTACCCAGTCACACAAATTATAAATCAATCATGCATAAACAAAATATGAGATCTCCAATCATATAAATATATAAATATATATGTATATATGTTAAGGGCTCGTTATTTAGTTTGAATGCGTAGCATGGGATACATGTCGAAACAATTTAAAAAAAAAAAATTATCTTGTCAAATATATTCTACTTTTGCTTGATTTAAAAATACCTTTCAGTCTATTGAGTAATAATTAAAACTACTATCATGTTAATGAATTAAAATTATTTTTCGCTCTACAAGACAAAATACTTTTGCTTTCTGGTAAAGCCACAATGAATTGATTAGACAATGAATCCGGCCATTGTGGCATGATATATAAATTAAGATGGTCTATAATGCTATATCAAATTGCATAAATATCGTACGTCAAAAAATCAAACAAGTGATAAAATTAATGTACATACACATCATATCATACTTTTTCTTGTGCACTACACAAACCCTAAACAAATTATAGAAAATGTAATACATACAGAGTCTAAACAATAGTCCAATGCTACCTTCATCACAAATGCCTCTTTTTAGACATGCGCATTATCCTATATTTGGAGTTCGAATTCTTACATATAAACTCATGATTGATAGACTATATTGGACTTTCAAATGAAAGAAAAAAGTAAAATCAAAGATAAGTTATAACATTGAAGTGAAAAACATTTTTTCCTTATATTTTCTCATTAAAATTTAAAATCCAAATACAATAGTAGTGCACAAAAACTACATCGAATGCTGCTAACTAGTGAAATACAAAAATAAGATACACATACTAAAAAACTCCAAAATCATGAAAAGCTCAACACATAAAAAAAATCATAATATAAGAAAAATATCGATCACAATATAATATGTAAAATCCACATAGATTACAAGTGGATAATTCAAAATCCAACAATTATTAGTAAATCCCATCCAATGGCACTCGACGTGGCAAGTAATTTCAAGTTTAATTTATTTAATAGAAAATTGTAAAGCCCGATCCATCTGCCATGAATTGATTTGTGTACATTAAAAGGGGAAGAATAATGAAAACCTGCCGCCTCAAGAAGTTAGTGGTACTTGAATTCCTAAGCATAATCTTATTATACAATATAATATTGTTAACATAAAAAGCGGTGGCCGCTGGCCAGGCCAATTGCTATAGACAATCCCACAACTGATAAATTGGGGCCCACTGCATATCTGGATCCCTTATTGATTTCCTACATTACTACTCTTAGGAAAATGAGAGACAATCGAAAAAAATAACCGACCAAATATGTTTTTTTGACTGCATTTCTTGCGACGCGCAAAGTTCATTTTCCACTCATCAATCATTTGAAGAAACATAAATGTATTGTGCGAGTGCCGGGGATGCCTCCCCCTTCAAAGTCCAAACGTGTTGCTGTTGTTCTTGGTCTTCCTTTATTTTTTTTTGTATTTTTTTTATTTTTTTTAATATGTTAAAGATAGCCGCACACCGTCTTTGCGCATAAAGATATTTTTGAGTCATTTGGATTTTAGAATTAATATATGAAATAGTTAAAATTACAAAATAAAATTAAAGTTGTTAAGAGAATGTTTGATTATATTTTTCTAAAATAAAATTATTGTTATTTTTTATTTTGGAGAAACATAACTGATGATACTTGGATCTACAAGTAAAAGGATTGGGTTTTGGCCCACGGTAGTTAACTTGAAGATGGGCTGGAGGTGAGTATTAGTATGAAAGCGGGTCGAGTCCTACAATTAATCAACACACGTCAAGCTAAACAAGAGGACCCTCAATTAAGGTACTTCGACACTTAAGTCAATACAATCGACCAGAATTTAAAGCGGTAGAGTGACGGTTAAAGTTGTAGTGAACATACCTCTGAAAGGGATTGCAATGTGATATTTATAATCTCTTATAGGAGGTTAAAATCTTTATGTTGCCTTTGCTCACGTAGTGAGAGCTCTTGTTTTTGTATGAGGACCTTTTAGGTCTTTCCTCACCTAAAAACCCTCCTCCAGGTTGCCCACCTCTCTCTCTGTTGGAATATGGAAGAGATCTTTGCATTTAATGTGGAAGCATACTAGTGGTACAATGGAGATACGCACCTTTAGTGTAGGTAACACTGCCTATCAACATGTTTAACGTGGCAGAATGATAATTGGGTTGTATTTAATGCGACAATAACCAGTGATAGAGAAATCTAATTATCTCTTAAGTCCACATATTCTGGTTGAGGTGTTGCCTTGACTGTGGACTTCTTCACCATGCTCAAGTTGAATGAAGGGCCTCTTAGGGCCAAGATGCCGCTATGGCTGGGGCCCTCTCTACTATACTTTTTTGACCACACTTTGGCTGACTGCAGGAATGTTGATGGCCTGTATTGGACAACTAGCTCAATGTGTTATAGGGTTTGGTCAATTGCTCTTGGAGCTATTGGGCTCAACTCACCTCCGCGTATTAATAACCAAATATATACCCATTTTTCTTCCAAAATGGTAAAATAAGTTTTCTCAAAATGACATCTCCTATTCTTCGTTATCCCCTAAACCTTTCCATTTTTCAATATATATACACATATATCATATATTTTATTTTTTTTCTTATGATAAAAAAATTACCTAATTCCATTTTCAACCTAAAAATTTAATAAAAAAATATTGATTTAATTGTTACACTAAAAAATATTTCTTGCCAAAAGATAAACACATATATCAAAACTTTCAAAAATAACTTTATAACTATTTCCCAAAATACAAACAAAAATTCATTACATTTTTTAACACAACTTTCATATTTTCTAATCCTACTTTCAAAATCCATTTTCTCAAAACACATATTATAATCAAACATTCCCTAAGCATTTGATATGATAAAGAAAACAATAGAGGATAAAATTTTGATAGTGTGAATTTGCATACTTGTATATTTGGTGAAAAATATAATTATGATATTATTGAATCATTATTTTTTAACGGATGATTTAAATAATAAATTTAGAATATTAATAAAATTAATATCAAAACTAGTTTTTATAGGATAAACTCTTTATTTTATCCTTCAAACTACATTATCCATTTTAATTACTACAATAATTAAAGGCTAATTTTGTAACAAAATCAAAAGACACAAAAAAAAATTTCCTTTCTATAATAGTATGTATAGGGAAAATAAACTTCTCTCTTTCCGATGTCTGAATATGAAAATTTTTTATATACAGAGAGACACTAAAAATATACTATTATACTTGATTATGTTTAAATTCAATGAAAATATAAAAACACAATTTTACAAAAAAATTGTTTGAAAGATCAAAATTTGGGATTATCGTTTTTTATTTTTATTTTTTAACTATAGAGAGAATTAAAATGTAAATGATGATGTCTAAATCTCGAAGACTACATTTAGAATGAATTTATTTTTTGTCCAATTTTGCTTTTATATAAAACCATGTTAATAAGTGAGAGTGGAAAAACAATTTAAAAATTATCTCCCAAGACCTTCAAATCTCTTCATAAAGGATAAAATTTTATATCATCGGAAGTCTCAATCTAGAATGAGACACAATCGTCGATTTTGACAAATAATGCCTTTGAATGATACTTAATTTCGATCACCAAACATAAAAGATCCAACCCTATGAAATATTATTTCATCAATATATTCAATGACGAAATTTTATCTTTATGACAAAACATTCGCACATATAATAATAAAGAAACAAATTATAAATTATTTCACAGTACTCAACTCCCGGTAAGATGATACAAGATTTAGTATCATTGATGCTAGAATCATAAATATGAAAAGAAAAACATTGTTGGTATCAAAATTTAAGTACCAATAGCCAGTTTGTTTTTGTTTTATGGGACCATTTTTATTTTCTGTTGAAAATAATAACATAGAGCCATCAATCTTTTTTTCATTTTCATAAATATTTTTATTTTTAAAATATTTTTTCAGATAAACTCTTACACTCTCTTTCTATTTTAACTTTTCATCATTTTTCATTTTCTTCTATTCATATTTGCACAACTTTTAATATAAAAATAATATATTTTTCAAATACAACTCATTTTTAATACTATATAATCATTACATTTTAAACAAAATATTCAAATAATATTTTATTTTTAAAAATACTTTTAAGACTAATTTTTTATTATTTTTTTCATCAAAAAATGAAAATACCTTTAGAAAATGAATCCAATCGAACCCTAATTGTCAACATTTTCCCTATCATAATTATAGGCGAATGAATCAGAATCCCCAGTCCAAGATGGGGGAAGCAAGCAAATCGTGAGTGTTGAAATCCTTTTGGGTCCAAAAAGGGTCCCTCTCTCCAGACAACTTCTGTTGACTGATCAAACAATGCAACCTCAAAATTCTTGAAAAATAAGTTGATAAAAACACTAAAGAGGGTAAATATCCACACAGTCAAATGCAATGTATTTGTTATTGAAGACTGATATTCACACAAACATACTATTCAAACAGACAAATTATACTACATTAAAATTACTAGCAAATATGTTTGAAATTCCAGAAGCCCTAACTTTCCAAGAATTTCTCCTTCTTCTACTGTTCAAACTGATGCGCAGTTCCTCTCCTTAAAATACTGAAATACTAAAAAGAAAAAAGAACTGAAAATTTTTAACCTTTTTCATCTGCATTTCTTATAATAAGATTATTTTTTATATGTAACTTTTTTTTACCTTCGTCTACGTTTCGATGGAGGGATGGACGAGCGGGGTCTCGACAGCCGAGTCAATGGTTCGAGGACCGAGTCCTTATACTTGCCGGGAAGAACCTGCGGCCTCCCTCGTTTAGACCGGACCACCGGAGACGACGGGGCTACTTCAATTTCTCCATCCATTTCCGCCGTCCAGCAGCTGCTCCGCCCGCTCAATTTTCTTTCATTTGGCTCAATATCGGCCGCCACTTCATCTTTCTTCAGCTCAGAATCCGGTGAAAAGTTGTGCTCCTTGGACTCGGATTTATCGTCGTCCTTAAACTCTCCAAAGATCAGCTTCGCGGCTTCAATGAGGAGAGTCAAACTTTTCTCTGCTTCTTCAGTCTTATTGTGGGAGATTTCATAAACCCGGTTTCCATGCTCTTCCTCTTTCTCCACTCGGTCGCAGCCGGCTTTGAAGCATCCTCCGTCGCGTACGGCGGACCCACCGCCTGCTCCAGCGGTGGTGCTGCTGTAACTCAGCCCCGAGCTATCTCCCTCGAAAGATTCCTTCAGCTCTGGCGAAATAGAGAACCTGCCGTTCAAGTCAAACCCAGACCCCTTATTTCCGTCGCTGGTATCGTTCTCCGCCGATGATTCTTTGGTTTCCGAGCCCGAAAACGGCGGGCTTGCAGTGGCCAGCGGTGGTGGTACCGTGGTAATTATGCTTAGAATCTTGTGCAAACACATTTGGGATGTGGATCCACGCCGCCGGTTTTCGGAAAACATGGAGCCGAAGAAAACCCGATCGTAGTTGGAGTGATGTTGATGGAGAGAAGCCATGGAAGAATTTGATCAAAGTAGAAATTGTACCATTGAAGGGTCTGAAATGAAAAGAGGGCAAAGGATAGAAACAACTGTAGAGAAGAAGTTAAAGCTATGAAAACAGCAAGAAATTTCAGTGTCCGAATATTTTGCGGCTTTTTGTAGTTATAAATCTAAAATTTTCTGAGATGTGGGGATTGACACTTTGGACCTCAGCCTATTTGTGCTTATCGTTAAAAGAATAATTAGAAAAGTAATTAGAGACCTAAAAGTGTAGGGATGAATTGATACTTTCCTCAAAATATCTTGTAATATATCATAAAATATCTGATAAAAATTTCAGATATTAAATTTACAATTTCTGAAAATAAGATGTTGTGACTGATTCAAAAAGTGTCTTGCTAAATTTATTAAGAAAAATTTATTAATTCCTAAATCTCGTAAAATATTTTTAAAAATATATAAAATGTTAGATTTATTTTTAAAAATAAAATGTTTAAATTTTTAAATAAAATTAAATTAAATATTACAATTTATGAGATATTAGTAGTAATAATATCATAATTTATGTAATTAAAATTAGAGAAATTTTACAATATTTTGAAAGTGATATGCTATGAGCTCCATATTTTGTTTAAAGAAGGTTATAAGTTTTAAAATTTATTTTCAAGAGCTTAATAAACTAACCTTCTTAAAATTTTTATCACATAGTTCATGATATTTTATAAACTCTCAAATATTTTTCAAAACATTTTAAAAGGTTCCATAAACTCAACCAAAAAAGCATTATGGAAGGATGCTACAATTATTTAAACATTCTATAAGATATTAATGATAATTATTTCAAATTTAATGTAGTTAAATTAATTTAGTTTATTAAAATTTTAAAAATAAGTAACAAGTTTCTTATTAAAATAGCTTAAAGATTTAAAAATCTTACGTTAGGAGTTTCTAAACTCATTTTCTAAAACCTTTACCAAATAATATTTCATAAACTCACAAATATCTTATAAAAAATTTTAAACAATTTAAATTCAGCCAAAATAAGATCCATAAAAAAATAATTTCTTCTCTCTAGAAGTTGTATCTTTAACTAAAATGCAGCTTTTGGGAATTTGATTATTTTAACTTTTATGACATTTTTCTGTCTTCAAATGTTGCTAGGATTAAACTCTAATACATGTTGCACTTAGAGGATGATGATGATTTGGGCACATGCGTCGAAAACAAAAACACTCAAATTTGTTAGGAAATATTAATAAGCATATTTTTATTTTTATTTTAAAACAATAAAAATTGAGAAATTACCCTAAGATTACCTGTGACAAATTGCAATATCTTTAAGAGTATTACATAGATGACTTTAGTCACAAAACGATATTTAAAGTGGCCTGCATTTTGTGCCTGCGATATTATTAGAAAACGTTAGGCCTAGTTTGGTTTAATTTTCATTTTTCATTTTTATTTTTATTATTTTCAAAATATTAGACAGTGTTAGTGGGAATGATTTGAAAATGAATTCGTATTTAAATAAATTCTTGAAAAAGTAATAATTATATTGATTTTTGTAGGTTGTAGGTTGTAGATTGTAAATAGAGAGAAATATATAAAATGAAATATCAGGAGAATATATATAAGCTATTGTAAAAAGATATATAAATTATTAAAAAATATGTTTTGAAATAAAAATAAAATTTATATTTGGTGAAAAAGTATAAAAATAATGTATTTTATTTTTAAAATAGTAGAAAATATAAAAATAATCTTTAAAAATGAAACCAAGCGGCCCTTAGTTGAATGATAATTAAGGTCTTTTCATGTTCCATTGCTATGCGAGTGCATCATTGGATTGGACCTGTACTTCGTTGGACGTACTTAGGCCCCCTCTTGGTTTTATTTTTATTTTTACTTTTTATTTCTATTATTTTTAAAATTTTAAGAAATATTTAGTGAAAATACATTGGAAATAAATTTGTATTTAAATAGATTATTAAAAAAGTAATAATTATGTTGAGTTTAGTAAATTATGGATGGAGAGGGATAATAATAATGATATTATTATAAAAAGATATATAAATTATTGAAAATTGTGTTTTGAGAATGAAAATAAAAATATATTAAGTGAAAATATGTATAAATTAATGTGTTTTAATTTTTAAATAGTAAAAAATATAAAAATAGAATTTAAAAATAAACCAAATGGGCCCTAGTATTTATCAAATAGGTTAGGTGTCGCTCATAACTCTTAGCAAGGTTGTGGAATCGAATTTGTAATAATAGTTTATGAATTTCAATTTTTGTGATGAAGAAATTTCAATTTAATTTACATTTTGATGAAATTGTGAAAGACATTTTTATCCTTCTGAGGGGCAGGTGGAGAAGGGCTGATGTGATGCTATTGTCGTCGTGGTAACAAGATGAACTAATCAATATTAGAATTGGAGATAGAAAACAAAAACGCTAGGAAGAAAAAGAAATACATATAGTTAGAGTCAAAAGAAGAAAAATAATAGTGAAGTAAAAATAAAAAAAATGGAGTGGAAGAGAGAAAGAAATAAGTAAAACATGTCCATACCAGATCAGGTACTTCAATATTATCTTCAATTTACAATTAAGTTAGGCTCATTAAGATATTTTTATTTTATTTATTTGAAAATATATTTATTGGAATCTAGCTAAATAAAATTTTTATAATTGTATAGAAACTTACAAACAATTATTTTTTTTAAATTTTAACAAGATTGAAATAAAGAGACAAAGTAAGTGAATTTTTTTTTTTTTGAATTTTTCTTCATCTGTAGCACGTTTTTATATTTTTCTCTTTACTTAGAATAATATATATATCAGTATCTTCAATTTTTAATTTTATAATATATTTTGGCTTTTTCTTTATATACATTATAAAATATGTGTTATTAACTTATTATATCCATCAACTGAAAATAATTCAAAAATTAAAATATGCTTTTAAGTTTTGTATTTTAACTTTAATGTTTTATAATTTTTTCTTAGTTTTGGATTCGTCTTTCATAGGAATGTAGCAAGGAGGGTTGATACGTGATAGTCGCCCCCTTCAAAACTATATCAAAATTATATTATTTATATATATTTATTACAGTTTAAAATTTCTCTTCTTTGAGAATAATGGAATTGTTCTCTATATTATGTAAAACTTTAATCTCGCCTTCAAGATTAAAATTAATAACTCTATTTTTGGTCCTTTAAACAGTACATATGACTTAATTTTTTCTTATTCATATACATACATTATGCAAGAGTTCAGTAGATTCGAACTCTTAAACTCACAAGTTATATGTAAAATTTATATCATTGAGTCAAAAATCACTTAGTATAATTTTAAAAGAACACTATGTAATTATAATAAAAAAAATTTCTAATCACACTTTGACACGAGATGATCTAATGGGCCCAATCCAATGGCATTGACCCAAAGATTACACATGGAATATTGGCCCAGGCCCATGTCATCTTGAAAGCTCAAGCATGTTATCAACCAAATCAACCCCTCACTATGCAATGTTTGTCTCACCCTAGTCAGGACACTATAGGCGGGGTCGAACTCGCTGGTCGATGGTACCGACGGCAGCTGCCCTCTGGTGCAACTGGAGCTCACTCTATGGTCGACCCTCGTGTCAACCAAGGATTCTGATTCATTACAAGATTGTTTTGCTACTGCATTTAATATCCTAACAGGCAGCATACCTCTATATTAATGGCGCATGCCACCCTAGTGCTGCTTCTACTACCACTCCTGACAGGGGGTACACCACTAATGTACTATTATGCTCCTGACTGGAAATAAAGTTACCTAGAATAGTACAATAATTAGAGATAACCTAAAGCTTCCCATGCAAGAACAAGAACCCTTCGTACAGGTTGAGAGCATTTTAGCCATATCACTTATCTAAAGAATATTATAAATATTCCTTTATTAGCCTCTTCCAAGATATGTCATTCTTAACTAAAGCTCTCACTTTACCGTTAATTTAATTTAGTTGTCTTTGTAACTAATTTGAGCGAAGAAGTGCTTTAATCGAGAGTATTTCGGCTATTTTTACGTTTGCTCGTAATTACAGATGTCAACCCAGACTTCTTTGAAATTGAATTACTCAACCAAATAGATTGAATTACCCTAAACACCAACTCATTATAATAAAATATAGCTTTCAACCTCATCACAGTTGAAAGAAAATTACTATATTGACCATTTTTCTTTCTCTTGAGCTATAAAAAGAATCGAATAGATTTGGACGGGCCAATGGCCATATGAAAATTTCGCAGATCCTGGCCTGTTCTGTCCGAAGTTGTTCCCATGGGGGTATCTTTGTCCTTTCATAGTTGGTGAGTGCGGGCGGAATTTAAAAATACAACGAAATGAACTTTTTGAAACCGATGTGTCTTCCATTTGCCAAGTCATATTCAAGATGGTGCGTTGTGATTGGCTAATAATATGCGATGGCTCGACACGGCAATACGAGCGAACGTGTGCAGCGCACCGTGCCAGAGGGTCGGCGAATTTTATTGGTGTGTTAGTAATATTCGCGCGTTAAATGTATGTCCTATAATTTTTATAATATAAAGTGAATAAAATAAATATTTATTTTTTGATATAATATTATTAAATAATATTTGATATTTATTTAAATTTTACATAAATAATAAAATATTGTGATAAAATGATAATTATGGGTGTAAAATATGTGAGTTGTAAATAATAATTACTACATAAATTGTTATTACAAGGATTAAGGGTATTTTTGGTACATTGCACAAAATGATATAAAAAATGAGTAGGTATTTTATTAATAGGATTAATGATATAATTGGTAAACATGAATGAGATGGGAATGAAATGGACATTCCTAAATTCATTCCTAAATTCATGATTGGTATAATTTAGAAATGAAAATGGTCATTCAAGTTAGAATTCTCATTCCCAAAAGAATGAATTTAGCTATTTCCTTCCCCTCCTATAGGTTTAGCTATTCTCAATCTATCAGAAATTAACCTATGTTTTTTCTTTTAAATGAAATAACACTCCATAATTTAAAGAAATGCTTTTATATTTAAGAAAATAAATCTTCACTTTGTAAATATTTGACATTATATTCTAATTTATTTGATTGCTATGTGTTTTTATTTAATTATATATGTTATTCATATATTTTTTAGTAATATTATAAATATTATTAAATTATTATAAATTATTATATAAATTAAAAAATAATAATAAATAATCAAAATAAGAATAATTATGCTCACCTCAATTTTTATAATAAAAAAAGTAGAAGTATCGTCAACTTGGTCCATATTAATAAAATATGTATAGTTTAAAATATTATTTATATCCGCATATCTTTGAATGACTAAAAAATATAAAAAAAAACTAACAAATAAAGAGTTATCCATTCCATTAACAATTCTTCAAATTAAACTTATAAAAAAGTACAATAAAGCATTCTAATTTTATCACAAAAAAGTTAAGCACTTTAGTTATAAAGTATTTTATAATTTTTTAAATTATATTTTATTGAAAAATTCAAAAGAGCTTACTAAATTATAATTTTAAAAATAATAATTTTAAAGAAATTGTGTTTCTACTTTTTTGTGTAAACATATATAACTTGTTGATAACATATAAAATGCACATATTTACTAATGTAATATAAATAACATTAAAAGTGATATTAAA
The DNA here is from genome assembly GCA_014898725.1 of Jacaranda copaia. Lineage (NCBI taxonomy): Eukaryota > Viridiplantae > Streptophyta > Magnoliopsida > Lamiales > Bignoniaceae > Jacaranda > Jacaranda copaia. The sequence goes on from JACGDI010001350.1 coordinate 326,505, forward strand.
ACTGCATAATTATAAACTTACTCAAAATAAAAAAAATCTACGGTAATATATAAAAAATATTTTACTAATAAATAATTTTATTTTAATAATTTTTTACAAAGGTAATTTGGTTGCTAAAAAAATTTATTCCATTCCTACTGATTATTCATATTTACCAATCATTATAATGGAATTAAGGAAGGAATGGCGATTCCATTCATTTTTCACTCCTTGTACATACCAATTATAGGATAAATTATACCAACATCATTCCATTCCCAACTTCATTCCATTCCTAAAATCATTCAATTTCCACCTAATTTCATTCTTGCATATCGATCACTACCTAATAATTTTGGCATATTCAATGTGTGTTAACATTTTATTGTATAAAATAAATGAAGTAAAAAGAAATAACCATTTTTAATATATTACTTACTATTTAATATTTTTTATGTAATTTTTTAGTATTCATTTATTTTATATATATTACTTACTATTTAAGTTTTTCAATGTATTTTATCTAAATTTTTTATGATGAGTACAAAGAAAGAACTAAAAAAAAGTAAATAATTAGAAAGAAAAATATTATAAAGAGAAAAAAAACTACCTTAGAAGTTTCGAGGTTTAAAGAATAATTAGGACACTTTAGAAAAACTATCCGAAAACATAACAAAAAAAGGGGAATGGGCTTTGTAAATAGTACTAGCAATTGTGCACACCCATTGTGTGTATATTAATAATACAATCGATCTATATAAATAAATATAAAATATATTTTTACATAATAAAATTAACAAAGATAATAAATAATTATGTATATATAAAATGCTAATAGTAGGATGGTTGTTATTTATGCAATTACGATATTAAAAATAAAAATAAGAATATTTTAGAAAAAATACATGAAACATATTTGTAGACTTATTAATTTTGTCCAATTAGAGAATGACATGTATAAAATAATATGCTAGTTATGAATTCAAAATTTTTTATTTATCTTGAAATTTATTAAATTTAATTCCAAAAGGATAAATAGTTAATTTTATTTGATACTCTAGTATTTATTTTATACTCAAATTAAATATTGATAAGCGTCAAAGATGAAGTGTCTACATTTATAGACCTATTAAATAAAAAATATTTGACATTATCTTTTGATATTTGATATTATTTCTTGATATTTGATATTATATTATCAAATAGATAACTATCAAAGAAGTTCAAGTTAATTTAAAAATCTTCTATCAAGTATTTATATAAAGGGAGTGATCAAAGCTCATTCAACACAAAATATAAATTTCAACAAATGAAAGGAGCTTTGAAGGAGTTTAGCAACGCTTTCAATTAAATTCAAGGAGATCCACGACGTTCAAGGTGTTTTTGCGGAGCTCATATATTTTGGCATTTGGTTCGAGATTAAAGTACTAAGCACTCAGATTGGCATTATTTTTCTTCAAATTAAATTTAAAGAGATCCACAGTGTTCAAAAGCGTTCTTCATGGAGTTTATATATTTTGGCGTTTGATTCGAGATTTTAAGGTGCGAAGCCTTTGAATTAGAGTTATTTTTCTTTAAATCAAATTTAAGGAAATCCATAGTGTTCAAAGCATTCGCCGCGGAGTTCATTAGATTTCTGAATTATATTTAGAAGGGAAGAATTAAAGAATCAGATTAGAAATTAAATCCACATTTGATATATTTTAATTTTATTTTATTTATAATTTTTTTTTATCTTGAAATTTTAATTTTTCAGAGAAAAAAGTTTGCTATTACAACATTAAAAGTGACAGGGGCTTTATTAATAGTATTTGGATGTATACATACACCCAAATATATATTATCTCTGTGATTCTATTGTATACTTTCCGAAGCTCAAAATGGGATGTCCTTTTCAGTTATCAATTTCAACTCGCGCACTCTGGGGCGATTGTGTTTTCCAGGCATTTGCAGCATGAAATGATTGTACTTTGTTTTTATGTTATTACCAACGCTGTCCCTATGTTATTATGTCTCTTAATAGATAAGAAAATTTAATAGTAAAAATTTGAAAGTCAATAGCGTTGAATTAATATTCAATTTGAATCGTTTCGGGATCGTTTGAATACGTTTTCAAAGTTTTTTTTCGTTTTTTGTCAAATTCAAAAAGTAAAAAATTAGTTATGAGTTTAATTTTAAAAATAAAATATTATTTAGATATTTTATTTAAAATAAAATAATTATATAAGATTGAAAATGAGATAAGTTTAAATATTGTATTTTTATATTAAATATTATGCAAATAAAAATATGAAAAAATATGTTGTGAAAATAGAGTGTGTGTGTGTGTGTAAAAGTGAGTTATGGAAATAATTTAAGAATAAAAATATTTTTAAAAAGAACAAAAAAATTGATAGCTTTCTATTTTTATTTTAAAGTGAAAATAAAAATGAGTTTTGTGAGCACTTAATTTTTGATATTTTTAAAAAAATATATAATTACCACTAACTATTAATGTGATGCTAATTTGAGATCAATTATCAAATCATTCTTAATTAACTATATAGAAATCAATACGTTGATACATAAAAAGGTTAACACCCACGAATCCAACTTGAAATCAAATATACAAATTGAAGTTCTTGAGAATTTAGAGAAAAAAAATTTGAAATTAGCTCAGTAAAAATTAAAAAAGAGGTTCGTATTATTCTCAAATAAGATTAGAAATATAAAATAGGTAATATATGTTATGATAATTGAGGAGATTTTATAACATTATAACTTGTAACAATGTAATTATCATATAATGCCCTCTATCAAAATCCTAGAACACCACACTTGAAATTAAATGCTCTGTATTTTGGGTCACATTCAGAGTATTAATAAAACTAAATTCAATTTAAATATTTAAAAAAATAATCATAAATTCTTACAATGTATGGATATAATTTTTTAATGGCGAGGTGCTTTTGTCTTTTTAGCCTTTTCCTCGTCAAAGACCTTTTCGCATTATGGAATTTCTTTGTACAATATTAATACATTTGTCACTCGTTCAGCTCGACTTAAATAAAGATAAATGAATTCTAAAAACTTACGAGAAGATGTACGTGGATATTCTAACATGTCACGCCTTATTCATTAAGCAAAGGCATCCAAACGATAATTATTTACTTACAAATTATTTTCTGCATTCATAAAATCTTTATTTTCAGCCAAAATTAATTACATATTATGTCATATTTTTTAAGATAAATTTATATTTTTCCAAAAAAAAAAAGAAAACGAGATTGAGTTCATTCTGTTCTCAACAATCTTTTCTTTTTTTTTTATCAAAATTTATATATGATTATAAGATTCTAAAATAAATTACTACTTAGTTAAGAAGATAAGGCTATGCCCAAAATGCAAAATTAAATTTTTTCAAAAAAAAAAATTACTTAATTTCACTTTCACTCCAATAATCTAGGAGTGTTCATTCGTGCGGGTTGGGTGGATTTGGGTTGGGTTGATGTAGGGATATAACAAAAAAATATCAAACCCAAACTCAATCCAATCCGATGTTAAACCCGAAAGGCTTAACTTTAACCTGACCTACAAAATTTCGTGTCAAGTTCGGATTGACCTGATTTTTAGCTAGGTCATCAAACAACCTGATAAACCTGACCCAATCCAACCTAACTTGATCTATTTATTTTATTTTTTATATTTATAAATTCCAAAGTCATAATCGAGTATAAATTTGATTTATAATAAAATCTAAAATTAGGCATAATAATTAAGGGGACGCATGGTAAATGGTAGTAGTGTGACGGGGGGCGCACAGCGATAGAGGAGGCTAGGGTTTCTGTATTTTTTTGGAGCAGGAGGTGAGGAGAGTCATGTTTGATAATTACTCGTCCCATGGCGACAAAGAAGGCTGAGGTTTCTCCATTTTTTTGAAGTAGGAGGTGTGAGGGTTGTGATTGGTGATTTGGTTAATCATCTTTGAATTTAAAGAATAAAGGTTTTATTACTTGTTTGTTAATAATGTTATTGTAATATGTAAATTTGTAAATTATAATTGAATTTTTAAAATTAGATTTTTGAATATATATTATTTATATTTTATTTTAATTAGTTGAAAATTTCAAGTGAGTCGGGTTGGATCAGGTTTATTGGGTTATTAGATCACCCACTTATTTTTTTCGAGTTGCGTAGGTTGACCCAAAACCAATCCAATTTTTTTTTTCTCGAGTCATTTTTGGGTTTGATTCAATTTGACCCAAACCTAAAAATTTCAAATCCAAACTTGATGTTTTTTAGGTGGATCATTGTTGGGTCATCGGATTATGTTTGATTTTGACACCCCTATAATAATGTGATAAAAAAGTATTGATTTGATCACTATATTAAAAATTATCTCATCCCAAAATATAAACAAATATATCAAAACTTTTTAATGTAATTTTTTTAACTATTTTTCAAAATATAAACAAAAATCCATCACATTCCCTAACACAATTTTCACGTTCCTCAACTCCATTTTTAAAATTCATTTTTTCAAAACACATAATACAAAACATATAATATGTAATCAAACATTACCTAAGTTTTTATGTATCTATGGAAAAAACCCACATTAATTTGTAATTGATTTGATATTTTACAAAATATTTTTTTATTAGTTTTCCAAAAAGATTGAAAAACACAAATGATTGACAAATTTGAAAGGGCAAACAAGAAAAGGAAAGGAAAAATTGTACAAACTGCACCCTAGTAAATTGTAGAATTAAGGAGAGGCTGAAGTTAAATAAAACAGGTGTTATAAAAAATACAAATGCAATTGCAGGGCAGAAGAAATTGAGGGGAAGCAGAGCGGCAGACAAAAATGCCAAGGAGCAGCCGCCATTAGTTTGTCTACTTTCCATAGCAATTCGGTGCATGTAACGGCAAAACTTTTTGCATGTATCACTTGTTATTTTTATTTTTCATAATAATTTCACTTATATTCTATTTTATTTCATTTCTCATACTTATAATTAATCATTTGCCACGTTTGTTCTTGTGTTGTAAAGATTAATTAACTCAAATTGTTTTAGGAGTTTGTTGCAATGAATTATAGATTATTTTAATTTTCCTGCCATATGATGTGACATAAAAATACTAAAAGAAATTTTAGTTTAAATCCCATTTAGCTACACAGTTATCGAATTCTCTTTAAGCAACATTATGTAGCGATGATATGGATTTGGGTAAAAAATAATATATATTTTGAATTCATTCAATTTTAAGTATGTCTTAAAATTTTAAATAGATTTCGAGACAGGTCTTCAAGTTTAATTCTCAATATGTATTCGACTTGGCATGACCTGTTAAAATATTATACATATTTCTATTGTATTATATGTATATTTATGAGATGCATGTATATATTTGATGTATATGTATGTATATCGTATGTATACTTATATATAAACAATTTTTTCTATTAGCTAAAAACAATAATAAAATGTTAGTAAATAACTTATGTTTTTAATGCTTCAAAAAATATATTTTTTAATGGATCCTAAAACTCGAAGCAACCTTAATGGATTGAACGCAAATTTTGGCAAACTCTGGCCACACCATCCTCAACCGAATGTTCCCTGCCAAACTGGTCACCCTATAAAATACTGCCAACATTAAAATGAAATCCACGTCAGCATGGGGACCTTTTAGCAATTAATGTTTGATTTAGCGAATTAGCTCCAAACAATGTTTTCAAAATCGGACCGGATAATAAAGCGGAGATCTCACTGGTTATTGGTTCAATCGATTCAAGGTTGAATCGATATGACGTTATAATGACGTAATAAATATATTTAATTTTATAAATATATATAATATTTTAATATTACAAAAAAATAAAATGTTCAATTGATATAAAAAGAATATTATTTGAAAAAAAATCAACTTACTTAAATTTAAGTACATTTTTTCAAAAAATAATACTATTTCACAATTTATCAACTATAAATAAATAAAACATAATATTTCATATTGATTTAAGTAATCATTTGTTTCTTACTTCAACTTAAAGTAAAAATACATTCTTCTACACTAAATATTCAACATAATTTAATAGAGATAAAATAAAATAAAATAAAATAATAAATTAAACATAAATATTCACATATAACTACCACTTCATTAAATTTCAAGAAAATAAATTCATGTTTCAAAAAATTACATGTCCAAAATCTTTAATCATCATCTTTAACTCATAATTTTTCTTTTTTCTTTTCATTTTTTTTCTTCTTAAAAAAATGTAATTTTTTTTTTGAAAAAAAAGAGAACTTGTTGAACCCATTTGGTTCTTGACAGATTTTGAACTCTACTGATTTTTATGCTTCAATCGGATTGCACTGGCCACCGATTACCGGTTCGACCGGTCGGTTGGATCTGATTTTTAAAACATGGACTCCAAACATCAGGGTGGGTTGGAAGTTATTGGATATTCAAATTAAATTTGAGACAATTTTCTTATTTTTTTTAAGAGAGAGAGAGAGATCAGAATTGCACTCACAAGGACAAGAGAAATATAACACTAGCAACTTAAACATATAATATATGCCTTGAAATTTCATATTAGACCAATTGTAATGCAAAAATTAAAATAAAACAAAATTCAATCAATGTTTTTTTTTAATAAAAAGATGATAAGTAAGTTCCATTTATTCTATGTCTTTAATTTTTTTAAATAAATTTTAAAGCTCGTAATCATTGGTTTAATTCTCACAAGTTCAAGAGTCTGAATTAACATATACTGTCCTAATTCTATAAGAAATTAGAAAAAAGGGGGTTTAATTGACACGAGATTAACAAGTCAGGCACTATTAATATATTTCTTCATATAAAAAAATAAAAATAAAAAGTGCTAACTGTATTGCTTCAGCTTTGTCTGAACTTTGGACTTTGATTAAAAAAAAGGAGTAAATAGTAAACTAAAAATTGAATCATATAATAATATTAGTTTAGAGTCGAAAGTTAATTTAATTTAGGGCATGTTTGGTTGTGAATTGGAGCACTTTGTCAAAATTTTTTGGCAAAATGATTTTTGGAAAGTTGGATTGAGAAATATGAAGATTGTTTGTTTATGTTTTGGATGGTAGATAGAGAATGAATTGAGAAAAAATTATTTATTTGTTTATTTGTATTTTAGAAGGGGACAAGATGTCACATCAATAACTTTTTTATTAGGTTAATGGGGTAAAATGAGTATTTAAAAATTATTTATATATGCATATATATAGATTGTATGAGTGGTAATATGTGTATATATTTATAATGATGAAACATTGATTAAAATTTTGGAGAATGTAAATAGTAGAGATTTTTTGAGAATAAATTTTATATTTTGAGAATAAAATTAAAAAATATGTATTATTTATTTATTTAAATTTTAAAAATTAAAAAATATATTCAAGGTTTGTAAACAAACAAATTTTTCATATTTCCTTGGACATGAAAGATTTTAAAATTAGCACTAGACTGTGAACGTGAAGTCAAAGGTCAAGTTATTTGTATTCTTTTTTCGTACTCTATGATTGGTCAAATTCCTTGCACGCATAGTAGTTGTGGACTAAAAAGGGCGGTCTAATCTGATAATTTTGTCCGCTGCGTTCCAGAGCCAATGTTTTATAGCGTCTAATTTAAATCATATTTGATCACACTCAATTAATTATATGGTAAGTACTACTATATTTATTGTATAACTAATTATTTTTTTAAATTATATAATAATTACTTGATGAGTGTAATTTACTCATTGTTTGATTAATTTTAGTTTGATCTAACCAAACTCAGACAATAACTCATCATATGGCAAATATAAGCGACAACAATTTTGGATCCACATCCTTCTCTATTGGATTGATTTTATTTGACTCGAACAAAATCCAAATTCGTGTTTAAGTTAACCACTGGATTTTTAGAATTCAATGATTGGAACAAAGTTTTACATATACGTTATTTATATCAAACGACACTACCTATAAATATTTTGTGGTTAGGAATAATTAGGATTTATAAGAATATCTATCCCTTTAACAAATATTAAAAATTACCTAACACCCCCAAATGGTCCATGTCCTTTCATTTGGGTCGGGTTTTGATTTGACTTGAATCACCTAGGATCCTAACCATTTAGATGGGACATGTGGCTTCATCCTACCTAGCCACTTAGGATAAACAATACAAGAGCCACTTGAGTCGATAGCTATAAATACCCCCTCTATTCGTCCTGAAAGACAAGCATAAGAAGATGAGTGTAAGTATATGTTTCCTGTTCAAGCTACAACTTAACTTACTATCTTGCCACCTCATCACTCATCTTCCTACCTCACAATCTTTACACCACATTGCCTTCTACATCCTTTTCACCAACCTGTCCAGTTCAATCAGAGCCCAACCCACAGGAGATCTCTAGACTTATGGACTAAAATATATTGAAGTCTCTTCGCAGTTTCACTTTGCATATTGCACTCTACAAGTGTGCTATTCATTTTTTTACCTCATATTTTTTGCTGTCTACTGACGACTTGAATGTCGAGAGATTTTATTGGGTTGTTCAATAATTCTAAATTATTTATATTTTTATATTCATATCAAGTTACTCTATTCTAAACAAACCAAGATCGACAATTATCCAATATTGATTAGAAGAAATTTACTCAACTCACATCACTAATGTTGTTGGTTCAACTTCATCCAACACTATTGAATTAACTAGATATATGTTTCATTTTAAAAAAAAAAAAAACACTAGAGATATGTTTGGTAGATACCAAGTGAGGTATAGGTTCCTTTTGAAGCTAAGAACACTTGGAACATGTGTAGATGTCATGTTCTTTAATTATGGAACTAAAACGAAATTTCCTAATCATAATTAGTTAATAACCACAATGTCATTTTCTGTACAATCAAAACCTTAGTTCCCCTTAAAGACTAGAAGTAATAAAAATGAGGCAAAGAGCAAATAAAGTAAAGCAAAATAGGTTATACTCCTTTCTATTTTTCACCACAGTAAAAAAAGTCAACATACGGTAAAAACAATATTTACTGTTGGCACAATCACCTGGACTTCCGCTTGTTGGAAACAACGGTGGCGGATTTGCCGCTTTTGTTATGTCGAGGAAATTCCGCCACCGCGTCGAGAATCGAATCCCTGTACTTGTTCGGCATCGCCACCGCCCTCCCCCTTGTCGATCGCACCACCAGTGGCTGCGCAGCCTGCGCCAGCACCTTCACCGCCCCCACCTCACCATCATCATTCCACTTTTCTGCCGAACTCTGACTTCGCTGGCCGGTAACCTTCTTCCTTGGCGTTGTCCCTTTATTTACGCCACCGCCCAGTCCTACTTCACGGCGCTTCCGATTCTGGATTTTTCCATCTTTATTTCTGAGATTTTCTTCGTATTCGCGCAAAATATTCTCAGCGACTTCAATAAGAGCATTCCAGCGTTTATTTCTCCCCCCTTTTTCTTCTCTGTGTTTTGCTTCATTTTCAACAACGTCAAATCCATTTGTTTCCCCTTTTGACCAATGCGCTTGAATTCCATTCGAAATTTCGCTGTTAACCTCATCGAGAACTTCGGCAATTCCATTAACATCCAAGCCATGCTCATCGCCGGAACTAACTTTCTTTTCACAGACACCCGATGCAACGGCTGCGGCGACCGCCGCTGGCCCGATTTCTTCCCCATTTCCACCGCTTTTATACTCAGAGCCATCATCTTCAGGAGGAGCAACATTCAAGTCGATATTCAATAAACCCCTCTTCTCCGCAACAAAAATTTCTAGTTCCACTTCTTCATCTAGGTTTCGGTGGCGCCGTTCTTCGAGAGAATTCGATGCGGCGGAGCAGGCACAGGCTGCAGAGATGGTGTCGAGAGCCTTGCTAAACGATATTTGCGCCTTGGGGGCCCCGCGTGACCAGGTACTGTCAAGACTACACTTGAAATCCTCATCTCCATTCCACGCCATTGACGACAATTGATTCTATAATCATTAAAAAGTTCCTTTTCTTGTGATTTTTCAGTTCATGAATCTCTTGAATTTCGTTCAGATCGCAGATATATCAAAGAGATTATTGCTATGATTTTGAGAGAAAAGGAGAGATAAAAAAAAAAGGGACCGACTAGTAATGAGACAGAAACAAGAAGCACATCCCATACCAACACTCTTATTTCCTCTACCATTTATATTTATTTTATTTATCCCAATTTTTCGCTAATTTATCTTTCTCTATCAATTTTATTTATTTTATTTTGCCAATTTTGCCTAATTTATTTGTGGGCCTTCAACGTTGTTCCGCTATTTTCTATTTTTTCATTTTGACTGTATTAATGATGTGGCAATTGCAGTGGCCATTTAGTACGTACGTGGCAGTACATCATTGGGTGAAAAATCTCCCGTGTGAAGCCCAAAGTAGCAGATGTGACCCGAATCTCATCATGTAAGATCTTGAGTATTGTTTCTTGTCTCTACGCTATCGTTTTCTTTAACTGAGTTTGATATTTTCTTTTTCTTTTTCTTTTTCTTTTTTCATTTTATTTTCCTTCTATGGTAATTAGCTAACTTCCAAATTCATGTATTTCTTGTGTAAAATTAATTCGGAAAATTTTGATTTTGATTGAATTATTAAATTAATTGGATTTTATTTAATATTTATGAAAATATTTTATAAGTCCAACATTATCCCATTTCATAAGTAGATGAAAATAGTATAATTAATGATTTTAAAATTAATTTTGAGTGAATAAAAAATAAACTCAAGATTATATATGTTATTTAAAATAGTATGGACTATCGAGATGAAAAATAGCAGGGAAGTAGGAAATAATTCATCCTACTTTGGAAGTTAAAAAGACTTTAGAGGATTTTATAATGTTCATTCAAGGATATATATAATATTTATATAAAATAAATTAAGAATTTTGAAGAAAAATTTCAATTTATTTACTGTTGTTGTAGGCTGTATAGTTAAATATTTGTTGAGAAAAGTAGATTTATTTATCATCTATCACCTTTTAAATAGATATATTTGTCCATTTAAACTTGTAATTCAAGTGATATCCGTCTCCCCTGTTAAGTTTAAGGCATTATATTCGATCTGTAATGGACCCATTGTGCACTTTATGTGCTTTGTGTGTCGTTTATACTTTGATTATTTGATTTCAATATAGGAATTTATTTGATTTGAAAATATAAATATATTGCTTTGTTAAAAAGATAATATTTTGTTATTTGTAATGTTCTATCTAAGAAAAAAATATTTTTATTTAGTTATACTAAAAATAGATCAGCCTATATGAAATAATATATTTTTGTACTTAGCATAATTTCAACAAATATCACTGTTCATTCGATATTTTTTCAAGCGATATTTTTATATGGCCAACACTTATATTATAATTATCCATTTAAACATGACTTTTTAACGACTATAAATAGAATATTTATGTTTGTGAATTTCATTCATTTAGTCGATTCATCCAATAGTAAATCATTTCTTTTTCATTCTTATGTATTTCTATTTATCACTTTTTACGATTTCAAGGATAATTTAAAACATTCTTATGTTTGTTATTTTTGATATTTTATAATACTGCTATCTTAGAAGAGGTTGTATTTTACGAGAGATGATTGTCGTAAACTTGCTTCCAATAAAATGGAGTAATTTCGTCTTAAAGAGATAGTTCAACTCTTACCTCGATTTGTTTTATACAGTTATTTTTAATTATCACTTAAAATTTTCCTACTGTTTAACTATCTATCTGCTAGTTATTGCTCTATCTATTATATTTAAATCACACTTCTTTTCCACTATATTCACCTTATAATATTGAATATTAGAGTGAGTTGAATTCAACCATATATTTGATTAGATATCAAGTGGTGTTTGGCCAAATAACATTAGTTTCACACATAAAGTGTGAGGTTAGAAATTTTTAACATAAAGAATTTTTAAAATGTGTATAAATAAAATAACGTATATATTTGATTAGATGACTAGATCACACTCGCTTTATCGTACAAAAATTGGTTTAATGAGTAGAAATGGAGTTTTTATGAGAATTCAAAAGGTAAAATATTATATAATTTAAGATAATTAAAGCTATTTAAAACAAATTTTATATTCAAAAAGCCCATCAAAATATTTTTCATCCCAAAAATTTATTTCATCCTTTTGTCCCAACAACATCTAATTTTTTGGCCACATCATTGTTATAATTTACAAAATAATTTGAAAAAAAAATCTTTCAAAAGAAAGATTTTATTTTAGAACATTCCAATATGAAAAAGATTTTATTCTTGAACATTTAAATATGTGCTCTAATTCTTCTTGGGCAAAAGTGGTTATTGAAGGGGATTGTCTCTCGGTGATTAATGCTCTTAAAAATCAATCTCTTAGTTTTTCTACCGTTGGTCCAATTATTTCAGATGCTTAAACATATCTTTCATGTATAAGTTATATTTCCTCCTCACGTGTACATCGTATTGCTAATCAATATACTCATTTTATAGTTAGACATGCAACTATTCTATTTGTATGGGGTTCTGATGTATTTAATATAATTGAGAAGACTTTGACCTTTGATTATATTTAATGAAATTTATCATATATCTAAGAAAAATACAAAAAGAAGCAATATAAGTTAGGACTACATAAATACTATCAATACAAGTCAAGTGGCCCGTAGTCCAATAATATAAGTTTTCCATATCATGTGGAAGGTTAGGAGTTTGAATCTGAACAGACTCTACTGTGTATATATAAATAATAATAAAAATATGCTATCAATACAAATAGGGGCATGAAATATGGGTTGGGAAGAAGAATAAGTTTAAAATAATAATAAATGCACTTCTTTGTGTACCTCTATTTTGGCCAAATATTTAAGTTAATCCCTCAAATGCCTAGCATCTCTTTTGTGTTTTAGTTTCCTTTTCCCAATTTTGTATTGGGATTTATGATGGACGGACTCATACGGAAATTGCATACAAAACTAACTTTTTAAAATACTATTCGCTTATTCTGGAATGCCAACCCCACACCATATGGAGCGTCAATATGGTTGCCATTTTTTTCGACATGCTTCTTTTAGTTATATATTTTCTTTTAATAATTTATATATATTTTTTCTTTTTATTTTATTATTTTTATTTTTTATTTATAATTTATTAAAATTAATATCATAATTTGATGAGGTTGAAAGCTGTATATAGTAAAAGTGGTACTGTTTGGGTATTTTTGACTAGGGATGTTGAGGAAATCAACTTGTGTTCTTCTTGAGATTTAAGATCTGCAACAATTAACACACGTCAAATTAGCCGAGGTGCTCCCAGCTAAGGCACTTCGACGCTTAAGTTAGTTCTGGTTGAGATGAGTTAATCGAACATAATATAGATAGATTAGAGTGTATTTGGCATTACATTGAGCGTGGTTGAGTATGAGGTATTTATAGTATTTTCCATGCATGATTTGTCCATGGTGCCCCTATCAGGTGAAGTGGGCTTCAATCCTTGTTGGGGGATAAGTGGTTATTTCAGATTTTGGTACTGTTTCACATGGCACAATCTCCCATTTTTCAGGGTGAACGGTACCTCTGGTAGGCGTCTCTTTGCCAAAGGTGGTGTCTTAGTTGGTGGCAGCGACTGTACTGACTGTCACGTGTCATTAATGCGGAGGCATGCTGTTTGTCAGAATAATAAATGCGGCGGAGATCTGAGTCAGCGTCAGAGAAAGGGACCTCAGGTTGACAACGGTTGACTAAACCTAGCTGGTCGAGCATTGAATCGACTAACCCGGCATAAGGCAGAACTGGCTAGAGCAGGCGACGCGTCCCATTGAGCACGGTCAATAATAGCTATCTCGACCAGATAGTTGTTGTCCAATGGGTTAGCTCCAATACTAATGTTGGGCTTAGTGGGCCTGTTAGGTTGAATGGAACTGATGTTGGGCTATCCCATATCATGAGTTCCCCCAACTTGCAGTCCTGATCGAGCTTGTCGACGAGAAAAAGTAAGTAGTTAATAGACAATTATGGTGGTTAGCTATATTCGACCAGGATTTTTGAATTGTTGATCGGGGTTTGTGGTAGTTCCGTTGCATTTAATATGCCAGTTACTTCGTAGAATACAAAGCGTATGGAGGCAGGGAGTAATCATAACTGACGCTTAGGTTCTTGCGTAAAAACCCCTATAAATAATGGGGAGATATGCTGCTATTTACACTTTTGCTGAATCTATCTCTAGTCGAATCCCTGCATTTGAAGTTCTCCAACTTTGTACGGTTAGAGCCTACCCAATATCCACTGTAAGTTACTCTACCATCTATTTCTTTTGTTCCCTTTTCTTCTACGATAAAATGTCTACAAGCTCCGATAGTGAAGACACTAGGTCTGAGAATGTGGCCTATTAGGAGGGGCTGAGGGTGAAAGTGCCTCTGATAGCAATCTAAGTAGTTCTTCTAGTGATAGCTTGAGTGCGAGCAGTTCCAATAGCTCGAGTGATATAAAGGCAGATTTTGAGGGTGAGGCTGGGCCACTCGAAGTTCCCGTAACTCGGGGTCGATTGTTTACCCTAGACCATTATACGGAGATAACATCCAAAATAACCTCTCCCGACCTGTTACAAATTAGGGCAACATATCATATCCCCAAGAAGTACGAGTTGTTAGTTCCAGGGGTTTGGGGCAGAATGTATTGACCTCTCCAAGGGTACATCAGTGTGTTTGAGGAAGGGTTGAAATGTGGTCTTAGGTTTCCCCTTGCTCGAGTAATAGTCGATCTCCTCATAAGCTTGGAAGTGTGCATAACCCAACTGTTACCAAACTGTTTCGCCACCTTGTATAGTTTTGCCGTGCAATGCACTTATATAATCAACCAACCTCCTTTGCCAACTTCTCAAATCTATTTCATTTACCTATGTCACAAAAGTCGGGTAGTACTTAGGAGTCTGGTTTCTACTACTTGACCGCTCAACCCTGCAGAAAATTCTTAGTATCCCTTACCTTATAGTACGACCAAGAATGGAAAAAAACGTTTTCTATATTTGAGGGCCAGGGGTTCTCGCCATTTCTCGAGATTGGTGGAGGGGACCTATAGAGATGCGTGGGAACCAAACACCTAGTTGGCCCAACATATTCATCAGGGACTTAGTTGGATTTGGGCATATGGAGGTTTTGATTCTGACTAAGGAAAGGTGTTTGGTCCTAGCAGGCTTGTCACTGGCCCAACTCGACCTGCTTGAGGGCGATCAGCTAGGTAATGGCTCTTATCAACAATTGTAATTGTAAGTATTGTTATCTTTCTGCTTAACTCTAATGTTTGTTTATATTATCTATGCATGTAGATCGAGAAGAAGTAATGGCACGGAGCAGACTTGAATCCCAAGCCCGAGCTCTAAGAAATATGGAACATTATCGAGCAGCCGCTACGTGATGGGAAGGAGCTCTAGCGGAAGTAGTAGGTTCCACTTGATCGACCTCAGCCCCAATGCTCGCGTAGACCAAACAAGCTGCAGAATGTCAGTCTGTTCGACGGGAAGACCCCATCCCGAGTAGCCCTGCGGGTAGGGACAAAAGGATATTGGTCGAACAAGGGGGCTCGACCCCTAAAAAGATTACAGCAGGCAAAGGAAAAAAGAAAGTAGCTACAGGGTATGACATGTTCGGGAAGCTCGGCAACAGAGCCTTGTTCCAACTCTCATGGCTGCGTACTCCCCAATTTGACATTAACCAAGTTAAGGAGGTGAATGATTCGACCTCTATCATTTAGGGGGGAATGACCAGCGACAACACTCTGAAATAGCTCTTGTTAGGGCTATTTGTATTCAATTAGCAAAAACTGATGAACCTCAACTAGGTGGGGGTCATCTGGCACTATCCTACCACTACAACATAGTAAGTATGAGGTCGATAGTAATTTTTAATCAAAATTTCAATCTCATAATGGTATTGTGGAGTAACGTCATCCTTGTGTTTCAGGTGGGATAATTAGGCTATGACATTTTCCACTAGTCTAAGTTGGCGCTGGCGAAAAAGGAGAAGCTGCGAGGAGATGAGGACATGGAAACCCTCAAAGTGCAGCTTGAGTTCTTGCAACATCAGGTCGACCAACTGAATAAAAGGGCGGCCGAATTGTAGGAGCAACTCAACTCCAAAGGTTAGCAACTGGTCCGGACGATTGAGGAGTAGAGCCGCATGGACAATATAATCAAAAAGGCTCACCTAAACTTGCAAGTGAGTTACACTTCTGATCGAGCTTAAGGGTGCCGAGGCGATCAATGAAGCCAGGGAGGCCTTCAATCGCCGTTTTTTGGAGATGCAGTATGAAGTGGTTGAACATTTCATCCTCAGCAATGCTTTTCACGATGCGAGCATCGTTGTGTCTCTTGATGATGCACGAGAAGCCTTTCATAGGTTAGTAAAGTAGCTCGAGCATTTGAAATACATTTTCCATTCTAAAGATAAGAGCAAGAGAAGCCTGGCCCTAAACAAAAAATTGATAGCATGTCCTGACCTGGAAGAGGGTGAAACCGAGTAGGTCGTAGAGACAGAGGCTGCAATCGCTGTGCCCGATGAGCCGTTAACTGAGACCCAAAAAAAAAGGCCAAGGTTGATGCCCGATTGGAGCAGTTGGCCGAGGAGTTCGCATTCACGAAGGACCTGGTGGCGCAACTGAGGGAGGAAGAGGTTGACATGGCGCAGTGTGTGCTGCGTTCAACCAACTTTATGATCGATGTGGCCAGGCCCTCTGAACCTCCTTAAGCGGTCTCGCTGCTCACTTGTGCACGACTTGACCCAAACTCTGAATGGCTTGAAGGCGAGCAGGCTAGGACTAGCCAGAACAAGTGTTTTTCTTTTTCTCTCTCTCCTTTTTTTTCAATGTAAAAACTATGGATCAGTTGATGAATAAAGAATGCTTTTCCTTTCATTCAGTTGTGTTAAAGATACTTGTTGTCGACTGAGTCGAGTTGTTGCAGCCTTGTCTGTTGCATGGCCGTTCAACGGCTTCATCAATTTTTAATCACATGTTGGTTGACCACTGAGTCAACACTGGGATTTCTAACCCTAGGGTTGACTTAATCGACACAGGTTGGTTGATTTTGACATTTAGCTGGGTTGTTGCTTTGTCGACTGTAAGGATCGACATTAAGCATAGAAGCATGAAGTGCCAGCACGAGGTAGCTCATTTATCTGACTATGGGGATGACTTAGTTCATTGACTATAGGGTTGAAACGAAGTCGCTTGAGTGGCTGCAAAAACTGTTGAATCATCGACTATGTGGTCGACTTGAGTTGTGGCGGCATAAAACCGCTTGAGTGGCAGCACGAGCTAACTATAACTCTAAATCATATCAACACTGTTAAAACTTTATTTAAGCTGTTCAATTAGGTAAATACAACATGATCTTAAATGTAAAATTTCCTGAGGTTGATTGCATTCCATGGGCGAGAGAGTTCTTCTTTTTGCATATTGGCTATTTTGTAGGCATTGTGCTTCGATACTTTGACAACAGTGTATGGTCCATCCCATTTGGGGTCGAGCTTACCGATATTTTTAGAGACTTTTATTTTTTTTAGGACGATATTTCTGACCTTAAAACACCGTAATTTGATTCCTTTGCTGTAGTTCTTGGCTATCTTAGACCTATAATGCTGCATGGTGTATAAGCTTCTTGGTGACGCTCATCAATGGTCTTGAGGTTGAGCTTTCTCTCTGACGTGTTCCTCAGTAGATGAAAGTGGATAACTCGATCTGTGTATTGGATCAGCTCTGAGGGGATTACTGCTTCGGACCCGTAAACTAGATTGTAAGGGGTATGTCCCGTAACTATTTAAGGAGTGGTTTTGTATGCCCATAACATGCTAAGTAGGTCATTTGTCCAGTTCAAACCAGTGTCTTGTATCTTGGTTTTCAGATGGTCGAGGATCGTTCTGTTGGTTACCTCCATCTGACCGTTTGATCGGGGATTACCCATCGAAGTGAAGTGTTGTGCGATCCCCAGAGCCTCACACCAGCCCCTGGTGCTCTTGCTTTGAATTGGGTGCTGTTGTTAGAAATTAGGACTTTAGGTAAACTAAAACGACAAATAATATTTTTCCATTTGAAACTCTTGATGGCTGCATTTGTTATTTTTGGAACCACCTCTGCCTCAACCCATTTAAAGTAAAATACTCGACGTTGATGATTATGAATTTCTGCTGTCCTGTTAATTTTGGCAGCGAGCCCAAGGTATCAATTCCTCACTGATCAAAAGGCTAAGAAATTTGAACACTAACCATCGGCGCCACGGGTCGGTGTGGCAAATTCGAGTGGACTTGACATGAAGCACATTTTCGCACATAATCCACTGAGTCTTTCAATAAAATTGGCCAAAAGTATTTGTACCTGATCACTTTGTGGGTTAGGGATCTTCTTCCAGAATGATTGCTACACATTACCTGTATGAATGTTTTGCAACACCTCTAAAGCTTGATTGCGGTCATGACACCTCAAAGGGGGCCCTGAGATTGACCTCTTATATAACTGTCCATGCTCGTTGAGAGCAAATTTGAAAGCTTGACCTCGAACGTGTTGAGCTTTGTTCGTGTCCTCGGGGGTAGTACCTTAGCTTAGATATAATTTGATCGAAGTCTGTCAAGAAATTGTCATGCCTTCGATGCTAGTTATCAAACTTTCCTCACGGGACCCAATTGATGGTTTGTCAGATACCAAAAATGTGATCTTCTTGTCCCTTATCCCCCTGGTAGAGCTGGCTAATTTTGAAAGAGCATCTGCCTGTTCATTCTTTGATCGAGGAACCTGACTAAGGGTAAACCTTTTGAATGATTGCTGCAACTGCTTCACTTCGGCCAAGTATTGGCTCATCGTCAAGTCCTTAGCTTTGAAACTTCTGCCGACCTACTTAGCTACTAGCTGAGAGTCTAAAATTGCGACCAAGTGCTCAACCCCTCATTCGAGTGCCATTCCCATTCTTGCGATAAGGGCCTTGTATTCTGCCTCGTTGTTTGTAACTGCATAATCTAACTTTATCGCAAAATTGTACTCTTCTGCATTTAGGGAGCAGAGAGCAATGCCTACCCCTCCACTAAATGTGGTTGACGATCCATCAACCTGTATTATCTATATGAGAGGAGCTCAAGACTCATCTCGGGCAGATCAATTTGTTTTGCAATAAAGTCATCTACAACCTATGCTTTAATAGCTGTTCGAGGCTGGAAAGTAATATCAAACCCTCCCAATTCGATTGCCCATTTAGTTAATCTTCCAGATGTATCTGGCTTTGTTAGTATTTGCTTCAACAACTGGTTTGTCAGGACAATAATAGAATGAGATTGGAAGTATGGTCATAATTTTCGAGCTGCAGTTACTAATGCTAAAGCAAACTTCTCGATCTCCAAATAATTATGCTCCCCGTGGAGTGACTTACTACAATAGTAAATCGATCGATGGGTGCCATCCTGAGTCGAGATTAGTACTGAGCTGATCAATGCTGTGGAGATCGCTAAATAAATTCAAAGTACTTTGCCTAACTCAGGTTTTGCCAGCATAGGGGGGGAGACCAAGTACTGTTTTAGTTCGACCAGTGCCTGATCACACTGTGCAGTCCATTGAAAACTCAATTTCTTAGCATTTCTAAGAATTTTGAAAAAGGGTAAACTCTTGTCGGCTAATCTTGCAATGAACCTACCTAAGGCTATGATCTTTCCAACTAACCTCTGAATATCTCAAACTGTTCGAGGAGGGGTGACGTCGAGAACTGCTTCGATTTTTTGTGGATTGGTCTCAATGCCTCTATGACTGACCATGTAGTCTAAAAATTTTTCTCCTTGGACCCCGAACGTATACTTATTTGGGTTTAATTTCAAACCAAAGGCTCTCAAGATCGCAAAAGTGTGATTGAGGTCGAGTAAGTGATCCTGAGCTTTTTCTATTTTGACAATCATGTCATCGACATAAATCTCCATTGATTTATCAATTTGTTCTTTGAACATAAAATTGACGAACCGCTGGTAAGTTGCTCCGGCATTCTTTAACCTAAAAGGCATGACCAGGAAACAATACAACCATTTGGAACCACAAAAGAGGTCTTATCCCTATCTTCGGGAGCAATGAAAATCTGATGATAGCCTTGAAATGCATCCATCATGCTTAATAATTCACACCCAGCAGTTGAGTCAACTAATGAATCTATGCGAGGCAAGGGGCAAGGATCCTTAGGATATGCTTTATTTAAATTCGTAAAATCATTACACATCCGCCATTGCCTCTCATTTTTTGGGACTAAGACAACAATACAAAGCCAAGAGGGATGCTAAACTTCTACAATGTAACCAGCATCCAAGAGTTTCCTAACCTCCTCTTTGATGATCTGTCTCCTCTCAGCATTGAATGTCCTCGTCTTTTGCCTGATTTGTTTGTACAAGGGGTCTACATTAAGGTGGTGCATAATGACACTGGGATTGATTCCCTGAAGGTTCGATGCCTTTCATGCAAAGATGTCAATATTCTTTCTCAAGAAATCGACCATAAGACACTCCAAGTGGGGGCCCAGGTCAATTTCGATATGGGTCATCTTGTCGGGGTTTCCCTGCTTGAGCTCAATGGTCTTAAAGTCCTCTACGGGCTCCACTCTGGTATTTTCAAACTTTTGCTTCTTCTCGCTACAGGGGCGTCTCGTAAGGTCTTCAGTTGCGGTTGAGACTTCTGCTTGCTGGACTTGACTGAGATGTTGTAACATCTCTAGGCCTCCCTTATGTTGCACAGAAGTTCCCCCGTACCTGCTGGGATCGGAAACTTAACCTTGAAGTGATAGGTGGACACAATTGCTCTAAAGTCATTGAGGGCAGGTCAACTTATGATAACATTATAAGCGAATGGGGCATTGACTACAAGATAATTTACCATCAAAGTCCTTATCCTGGGAGCTACTCCAAACGATGTTGACAGGTTGATTGACCCCACCGGTATGATCTCTAATCCCCCAAATTTGACCAGCGGTGTGCGCATAGGTTCAAATTTCAGTAGGCCCATATTCATTTTTTTTAAGGTAGAGAGGAAGATTATGTTGGCTGAGCTGCCATTGTTGACCAAGACCTTGAGCACTTCAAAGTTAGCAATCTCCACAGAGACCACCATTGGACAGTCTGTTTTATGGTCGACAGTTCGGCCTTCGAGGTGTGCTAAGTCGGCATTAGTAAATGAGATGGGCTCTGTACTTATTGTAAGATGGAACGTTGTCTCAACGTAGGAGGCTTTGGCCGACTCGAGTCTCCTCTGGATTTTTCGTTGAGCCGACCTTAAGTCTCCTCAGTAGGACCTCCTGTAATCATATCAATGGCTTCACGGATGGGTGGGTGATCCTCATGGGTGGGTTTATTTCCTTTTTCTTCCCTTTTATGGCTAACCAACTTTTCTCTACAGGGAGTCCGGTCGATTTTAGCCTCTTCGATCTGGGAGTCCACGGCTATGTACTTCTTAAGGTATCCTTACTTGATTAACCTCTCGATCTCATTTTGGAGATTGAAGCATTCATTGGTATCGTGCCCCTTTTGTTGCCTCTGTCTCTGTCAGCTTTCTGGATTTCTTGAGGAGATTATTATGTTGGATGGCATATAGGACCTCCCTCCTAGGGATGTTCAGGGGCGTATAGTCGTGGAATTGCTTTATGGAAGATCAATCTCTCTCTTTGTGTTTTTGGTCGTCTCTTTCTTTTTTCTTTTTGTCGACTTCAAAGGATTCAAATTTGAGCCTGTTCATCTCCTCATGTGTCATATTTCTCTCGGCCAGGTTGAGAAACTCTTCCATTGACATGAGCCATTCTAGCACTAAAGCATTGGTGGACTCCTTGTGTTTGGGCCCCAAGAACAACACATCGATCAAGAACTCAATCATGGGGTTGTCAATCTTGAGAACCTCCGTGTTGAATCTGGTGAAGAAGTCCTGTAGGGACTCTCTTTTGTTCTGCTTTATGGTATGGAGATGGGTGTGAGGGAGCTTCGCTTTTCTCCTGCTGGCAAATTGGTGTAAAAACTTATCACACAGCTGGTCATAAGAATAAATCGACGACGCCTCTAGCTTCACAAACTAGTTAAGCGCAATTCTTTGGAAGGTGGTCACCAATATTTTGGCATGAATGTATTTATTGTGCTCGTGCAACTGCATCATGTGTTCAAATTGCATCAGGTGCTCAATGGGGTTCATCGAGCCATCATATCTCAGTAGATCGATTAGGATTTTTGCATCAACCGCAATGCACTTGTCAATAATGTCCTAGACAAACAGAAATCCCCTCTCTTATCGAGATCTTTGAGGGCCCTCTAAGTTGGGTGCTCTTTTAGTATTTCTCCTCAAGATCTTGTCGAGGCGCTTATTCAACTGCTGAACTTGATGGGACACTTTCTCTCATTCCTCTCGATCTACCTAGGTAGCATTTCGATTAAGGCATGGCCTGATGCGCTTGGCCCTATCGCGCTGCGGGGCTCGAATGGGCCGGGTGGCAAGGTGCGCCGATTCTCCCACATCATCACTGTAATCTCGCCTAGAGCGTTCGACCCTATCACGTTGTTAGGCTCAATCAGGTCGAACGTGATTTATTGAGTTTGCAATCTCTTTCCATAATTCTGGCTGCCTCCTTTCCTCCTAATGGCATCTTGGGCTAAGTTCACGATGGGCGGGTAGTCGTCTAGACTCTTTACGATCGCAGCTATCTCGGGGAGACCTATCTACTGGGGGAGGCGACTTAGGGGTAGCACTGGCGGCTGGGGCAAGCATCGTGGTGTGCCTATTTAACGCAACAGACAACTGGGCTGAAATCTGAGCAAAGATTTGCTCGCTTATCAGCTGCATTAACTAGGGCATAGTTAATGTCACCACTTGTTCCTGAGGGACGCTAGGGCCTGGAGCATGTGCACCTTATGGGGGTGGAGAGGGAGGTGGAGATGTAGACCTTCTATTCTCCTCCCTTTCGGATGTAGCTCTATATGTGTTTACTATTTCTCATTACAATCTCAAGTGTTTCCCACAGACGGCGCTAAAAATGATGAAATTAAAAGCTGTATATAGTAAAAAGCGTACTGTTTGGGTATTTTTGACCAGGGAGGTCGAGGAAATAAACTTGTGTTCTTTTGAGGTTTGAGATCTGCAACAATCAACACACGTCAAACTAGCCGAGGTGCCCCCGGCTAAGGTACTCCGACACTCAAGTCAGTTTTAGTCGAGATGAGTTAATTGAACAGAGTATAGATAGATTAGAGTGTATTTGGCA
>JACGDI010001350.1:349857-374684 GCA_014898725.1 Jacaranda copaia
ATTCATCCAAATGCAAACACTTTTTCAACTCCTTTCCACTAGCTTTTTAAATTTTAAAAATGAAAATAAAAATTAAAAATAAAATAGATATATAGCTAGGCATGTATATTTTGATAATTGTGATACGGTAGTTCAAATTCTTTCTTTTAATTAGTCATTTATTTTTATTTATATTATGTATAAATATTAAGTATATAAAATATTATTTTAGGTACACATTTAATTATATTTACATTCTCTAAAATTACACATTTACCTTCAACTTTTCTCTTCTTCTTCTTCTTCTTCTTCTAATTTTTTTTCAATCATTCAAAGTATTCCAGGATCTGAAAATCAGTTAAAGTTAAGTCAAATTTATACCCCACAGAATTTGGCTGATCAAATCCGACCCATTTCTTCATGTTTAAGCTATTAAGGTTGATTAAATATGAATAATTCTATACCATTTTGTATTTCTCTCATATTTCATTTTATGGATATATATCAAGTATATATATTAAATATTTTAAAATAATTGATTAAAAATTTGATACATTTGGCATATAACATCAAATTAGAATAGAAAATAAAATACGAAATGAAATAGAGAATCAAATATAGATTGATTTAGCCAACAACTCTATTTTGCTAGCCAACTCATGACTATTTACTATAAATAATTCATTTATTTTCCCATTAAACGTTTGCTCTATACCACTTGTCTATTACTCTCTTTTCCTAATTTATCCTTCTTACAACTCTTTCACTAACTTGAATGTCAAAACGTTTTTATGATAGTTCTAAATATATCTTTAATTTCAAGTATTAAAGACATCTGAAAAATTAACCATTTTGATCTTAAATCTCATTCTTCCAATTACATCAGAGATTTATATACGATGTATATTCATTAAATAATAAAAAACCTGGACGAAGCACCAACTAATTAAACTAATGACCAAAACATCGAGCCTCTTTTAATCTTGCAAGAAATTGCTATATGCTCGCCTCACAGTCAGTTAAAAGTAAGTGAAAAAATCCCATCGTTCTTATATGGATAATACTTTTCCTGCATGTTCCAAAACTATGTTCTATTCTTGTTCATATTCCAATTACTACGGCATAGGTTTGGTCCTATGCTGCCTAGGTCCTAGGATGGTTGGAGTGGTTGTTTGTCGTACACAAATAGAGTCGTGCTTCGGCTAAGTCTGGAGACCCACACGCAAATTCGGACACGACTTTGTTCCTCAGGTTTTGGCCGAAGGACCACCCGCACCTCCAAATTGGCCCACAAAATTGTCACCAAACTTTTGGAGGGCCAAAAAAATAGAACAAATTAAATTTTCGCTTTTCAAATTGTAATATAAAATTTTGTATTTGTTTATGTTTAATGTAGGTAATCCAAAGATACCTTGAAGAGGTAACATATTTTGGTAATATTCACACCCTCTAGAAATTGGTTCTATACTTGTAATGATTTATAAGGATGATTGTTGGATGTTTAAAATTGATTGACCCAGATAAACCAACAGTCAATATGAACTGTCAATGTTGGCACAACTTATAAGTATTGTTATCATCACATTTTCGTTTATTTTTCACTTTTTATTCTTTTGTCTGACTTGATCATTTTAAATTTTTAATAAAATAATTGACAACTCTAATCTAAATTTGATTTCAAAATTAAGATGGAAGAAATCATTTTAAACTTGAAGTTCAACTTAATCGCGAAATTCTCCAAACTAATATAAGAAGCACATCGTTCAAATTGGAATGGCTAGATTTGTCAAACGTAGCGAGACATTCTAACTTTGTCAATTAAACGGAAAGATTGTTTCCCTATAAGATTTTAATTTTGAAAGAAGAAGAAGTTGACTATCTATCTTGAAATTTTCTTATTCAAATTTAATTTAATTATATAATAAGTATTAATGTATATAATTAACCATTCTCCTTAAATTGAATAGAACACACAAGATGGAGTATTAAAAAGAAAAAATAGAACAATTCTCAACATGGTGAGAAGTTTGTTGGTAAGAGGTAATGTTCCGAAGAGTTTTTGGCCCAAAACAGTAAACTGGAGCATTTACGTGCTGAACAAAAGTTCGACTTTTTCTGTGCAAAATATGACACCAGAAAAAGCATGGAGTGGACGAAAACCAGCTGTAGATCATTTTTGAAAACTCCCTGTTTGGTTCCGACCTGGAATTTCCCATGCTTTTTCCCTCACATTGAGAGAGACCAGAAGCTGTCAACTGTCAGGATGCACGCACGTTCCCGCCGAGCTTTAAGGTAACTCTCTGCGCCACTCAATGCAATCATCTGTACAACTTACGTATGCATTAACATTATATATATATATATATTTAAAAATATTACAAATAATGAATAGTATTATTTATAACAAGTTTATAAATTTAATTATTAAATTAAAAAAATTAATTTTAAAATAAAATAATAAAATACAAATATTAAATTAAAGAAAATAAAAATACAAACTCAACAAGACAATAACCAAGAGGTACACATAAGATGCACATAAATACAATCATTTGAATTAAACACGATACCTCTCAGATAATAGAAAAAACTTGATGCTATTGGGCAACGTTATACTGTTAATTAATTTATTTTGTTATTTCCAATTTTTTCCCCTTTGCTAGAGCTTCTTTAATTATAGGGTAGCATGTTAAAATAAGATCAAAGTTTCAATTGGATTTTCAGATTTGTTTGGTTTGACATGAAAGATGGTAAGGATTGAGATCAAGAAAAAGTTTATTGGTGCTTAATTAGTAATTATTGAGGTAGTGAATTTCAAATGAGTACATGGATAATTGGACATTAATTGGGTCCATTCATGTAACTTGGGAGACAAATTTTGAAATAACACGAGTCCAACAACAACAACAACAATAATAAGAAGTCCCGAATGATTGACCCATTTGTAAAGAGTCTTGGGTAATCTTCTTTTTTTTACTTTTAATTACATTGCATTGCATGTCTTGACAAGTTTAGTCCCAGCCCAACTTTACTTGGAAAGCGATACCTCTCTGTGAGGAAGGGACTTGGGGAGGGTGGAAAAGAGGTGAAGGAAAGAAATCTCATTGAAATTGAGTGAAATATGAAAATTTTGAAGTATTAAAAAATGTTGAGAATGGATTTGAGTTGTTAAAGACAATATATTTGAAGTGAGTGTCCTTCAAAATGGTTAAAGAGTTGTTTTGGATTGATTGACACTCATGGAAAGTGGTATTTGTGCGATTGAGAACCTTTAGAATTTAAGAACCTAAATAATTGTTAAGGTCAGTAGGAATTGTACAGAAAAAATTTATGATGCTTGAATTAGCGGTAAAATCGACGACTACAACAATAGATAGTAAAATAGGAACAATTTAAAGTTGCATACTTGTAAACGAACATAATGTGGAGTATTTACAGTTGGGTGTCATTTGTCAGTTTATATGGTGATTGATATGGTTTAATTACAGATTTTTATACCCATAATGTCAAATGATTGATATTTATTAGACTATCTATTGGGTAAGGTTGAAATTTATTTTGCCCGACTTAATTAAAAATGACGTAAATTCTTATTTTTTGTCCAACTTTTAACTTATATATAAGCCTACAGATAGCATTTCTCCCTACACAGTAACAAGTACACTATGTTTGGTTTAAGGATTTTGACAAGAAAAAAAAATATTAGGAAAAAGGAAAAGAAAACAAAGAAATATAAAATCTCAAATTTATTTGGTTGTTAATGAAAATAATGAAGAAAGGAATGAGGAAAAGAGAAGTAATGAAAGTGTAAGAGAATAAAAGAGAGTACTTCAATGCGAGGAAACTCATTTTTCCTTAAATAGGCTATATTTTCCCTCAAGCTTTTCTTTCTTTAATATTTTCCTTATCAATCAAACAATCAAAAATGTTTTTTTTAATAATTTCTTTTTTTTTCCTTACCAAAATTCATGAACCAAACATAGTGGTGGTGATAAGGAAAGATCATTTTGATCTGCTTGTTTATTGAAGACCTATCTAATTTGCATATCCTTGAATTTGAGTATTATAACTGGCCTTGAACCGATGAGTGGTAATGGAATAGGATAAGATTCACTATTTGGCAAAAAAGAAGAACGCCGAAAACTGCCTCAATTAGAATATGGGCCCGAATGGTTTTATTTTCATTTTCAATTTTTATTTTTATTATTTTTAAAATTTTAAAAATTAATAAGTAAAACGAGTTGAAAATGAATTTATATTTAGATAAATTATTAAAAAAGTAATAATTATGTTGATTTTAATAAATTGTCGGTAAAGAGAGGTAGAAATAATAAAATAGAAAGAAAAGACACATAGGTTATATGGAGAAAATATATAGGTTATTGAAAAATGTATTTTGAAAATAAAAATAAAAATAATGTTAGGTGAAAATTTGTAAAAAGTGATATATTCTATTTTTGAAATAGTAGAAAATCTGAAAATTAGCTTTGAAAATGAAACCAAACTAGGGTTGTAAATGAGACAAGACGATTCATGAACAGTTCAAGCTCGTTAGTTAAATGAGCTGAGCTGAGCTGAGCTTAATAATATTCGGCTCAAAAAGCTCACAAGTCTAAACAAACTCTTTACATTTTTTATATATAGTTATATATAATAAGATCCATGAAGATAATTAAATAATAATAATAATAATAATTTGCTTGTTATTTTTAAGAAAATAACAAATTTTTAAAAAAAATTTATAGTTATAGAGTTTATTTTGAGCTTAAATGAGCTCAAATTAATCTAAACTTATACGAGCTCAAATTCATCCAAATTTATACGAATTGAGTTCTTCTACTAACTTGTGACAAGCTTTTTCGAGTTGAGCTCGATAAGGGTTGCCCAAGCCTTCGTTTGTTCAATGAATTGAGCTTGAACTTGCTATCTTCGGACTTAACTCAACTCGTTTATATCCCTATACCAAATAGGTAAGTTGCACGAAATGGGCCACTCGAATGTCCATCTACGGCCACTTCTCCAATCCACTGCCCATGTTACTCTCTTTTGGGCCACTTGATTGGTTTCAAGTTTTGTCAGCTTCCAGCAAGCCCAACTGACCCAAAACAATTATATCCAGTAAAAAATGAAACAAAGTTTGCATTAATTTATTTATTCAGCTGTGCCATGGTTTTTATCAACTCATTCAGCTAATAATTTGCATGAATCCTTATGCACAATAACATTTTGAACAACCCAATCTGAAATTCAGTTACATTGCTGGCTTCCTTCATACAAATTTAGACATTATTCTACGCCTCGAAATGAGCTCATAGCCTCCCATGCTGTCACCTTAATATCAAATTTCTATGTTTGGAAAATGCCATGCTTGGCTATAAAAAGAAAGATTACATATATGTAAGGGGAAATTAATTTCTTCGTCAGCCCAAAAATTTCTTTCACTATATACCACTAAGAAGTATTGGATTCCTTTGGATAAGATAGAATGGAATGCCAATAAGCGTTTAAATTATATGTAGTTAATTTGATAGTATCGATTTAAAAAAGTTTATTATCAAAGTCATTGAATGAACAAGTTTTAAGATTGATCTCTTTGAACACCATCCAATAGAGTAGTTGTTCTTGCACCATCATTTGGGGGGAGACCTGATGCTGCCAAGTGAGTCTCCCAAAGTCATAGACTTTTGCTGGTATAAGTTCCCTATCGATTCGTTGAGTTATAGGTGAGCAATTCACCACATTTTTCTAATCTATCATTGCATGATTCAAATCGAAACATATATTTTGGGTGAGTGCAGGATGCATGATTCTAAAGCAAAATCTCCATTAATTAGATAGAGAGCAATATTAAAATTTTATGATCCACTATTAAACTTATTCTAATTTCAAGCGTTCGAATTCAATCTATATGCAAGTAAGCCTTGCGAACTTTTGTGTTCAAACTTTCTTCACTTCAACTTCCATAAATCTAGATAAGCTCTTCAACGTGTTGGAAATAGGGCCAATAATATTGGTGTTAGCGTACAAAGTTTGTTATAATCTATCCTTTAGTTGATCTTCATTACTTTTTTTTTTTTTTTAATGAGAAAAACTGATCTTTATCATTACTTAAAAAATGCCATATTGTGATGGATTTTCTATCGCAAAATAAAAAAAATTTAAAAAAAATTAATTTTGACCTTTTGTGATGGAAAAAAAATTTGTCGTAATTTTTTTTTTTAAATTAAAAAATTTTGTGACAGATTTTATTTCCATTGCAAAGTTGAAGTTTTGTGATAAATTTTTTTGTCGCAAAATTTAAAAAAATTTAAAACATTTTGCAATGAAAAATCCGTCGCAAATTTTTTTATGGAAATGAAATCCGTTGCAAATTTAAAAAAGGTTAAAAAAATTAAATAGAATTAGGTGGGTGGGGGAAATAAACCCATCCTCCCCACGCACCCACCCACCCACCCACCCACACACTATATCTCTGTCTCCCATTCCATCTTTCTTTTCTTTTTCCTTCTTTTTATATTTTTTTTATTGCAATCGGCCGATCGCGGCCAGCAGCACTTGGCTTGCTGGGGGGCCTGGCTTGCTTAGGGCACTTGCCCAGTGGCAGGCTAGATCTGGTTGGTGGCAATTTTTTTTTTTTTACCTTTTTTATTTTTTATTTTATTTTGAAAAGTTTGTTTTAGTTTTAAAAATGCTAATGGTTTTTTGTTTGCTTATTGTTTCAGGTTTGGAGAACTTATATTTTGTATTATCACACTAATTAAGGTAATTTTTGTAATTATGATTTATTTAGTTAAAATTTGATTTATGCATTTGTATATTTAGTTACGATATGATTTATGTATTTAGAATTGGTAGAATTAGGAAGGAGGATGAGATATTGGAAAAATGGGTGAAGCCTTCTCATTTATTGTTGATTGATTTTTAATTGTTTGTATGATGATGTTGAGTATAAGGAGGAGTATTTATATGCCATTATGTGTTTACGAATGTTATTAATTGTAAATGCTAGTTCAAATTTAATTTACATATTTGACCTACAACTTCCAAGCAAGGACAAAAGCCTTCTGCACTTGATAGGGGCATATTAGATATATCACCCACGCGGAGAAGGCTATAATTACCCCATTGCCAGCCACCCTCCATGTATGCCATTTTTACTATACGCTCTTACTCTGCTACTCGATTATCTTACTCAACCAGTACTAAATTGAGCGTCAGAGTGCCTTAGCCAGGGGTATTTCAGCTAGTCTGATGTTTGCTAGTAATTGTAGATCTTAGCTCAAGGAAGATATTACTGTTGGATCATTCAACCTTCTTCATTGAATTAGCCCAAACACAACCCAATTCACTAAAACAGCTTTCAACCTCATCATTTTGGCACCGTCTATGGGAAACTCGAGATTGCAACTGAAAAAATGATAAACACCAAGAGAGTCACATCTGAGAGAGAGGAAAATAGAAGGACAACATCCTTTCCTCCCCCTCAACCTTAACAAGGATCACATGCCCCAGGCCCCAGTGCCCCACAGGAGCAAGTTGTAACCCTGATTATGCCTTACCTAATGCAACTGATAAGTGAACAAATTTCTGCCTAGATCTCTGCTTAACTTTCTATGGCACTTAACAGGCACACATGACACAACTGTGCTCAACCTAGCTAGAAGTGCAACTCCACAACTGCCACCCCCAGAAAGGAGGTCCCCTCAGGATAGTCGCGGTCGCTTGAAGTTTAGACGCCCACCAACCAGAAGAGAAGCAAGCCCCAGGTGCCTCCATAGAGAGGGAAAACGATTGGAGCTAAGAGAAGAGATTGCTGATTCCATAAACTATTACGTTTAACCTAATCGAGCCTCGCAGCATGATAAGGTCAAACATTCAAGATTGGACTAGCGCAAGAAAATGGGCGAATTAGTGAACCACGCAGCTTAGCCCATTCGAGCCTTGCAGTGCGAGGCCTCAGCTCGACTGCAATATGACCCAGGCAGATCGCGAGGAGTA
The DNA here is from genome assembly GCA_014898725.1 of Jacaranda copaia. NCBI lineage: Eukaryota > Viridiplantae > Streptophyta > Magnoliopsida > Lamiales > Bignoniaceae > Jacaranda > Jacaranda copaia. The sequence continues at coordinate 357,835 of JACGDI010001350.1, forward strand.
GGAAGAAGTTTCTCACCAAGTGCAGCAGCTGAATAGGCATCTTGATGAGATCTCAAGGAGAAACATTAAAAGGATGCCCAACCCAAAAGGCCCCCAAAGGTATCACCGAGAGAGAGAGTAGTTGTTTATTTAGGAGATGGTCGATGAGCGCATTGCTGTTGATGCTAAGATCCTCATTGGACTCCCATGGTACAACAACTTAACTAATCCCAATGAGCACCTAATGCAATTCGAGCATATGATAAACTACATGAACATAATAAATATATCCACGCGAAGATGCTGGAGACCAATATTTAGGGTACAGAGCTCAATTGGTTTGTCAAACTTGAACTTTTGTCGATATACTCCTATGACTAGCTTTGTGACAAGTTTTTGCACTAGTTCACCAGTTGACAAAAGGCGGAGCTCCCCCCACCCATCTCTATACTGTCAAGCAGAACGAGGGGGAGTCCTTTCATGATGTTTTCACTAGGTTCAACATAGAGGTGCTGAAGATCAATAATCCTAGGATTGAGTTCCTGATTGACGTGCTGTCCTTGGGGCTCTTACACAAGTAATGCACTGAATCTTTGGTGCGATAGTGCCCACGATCGATAGAAGAGTTGTTCAACCTAACGGAGAGATTCATGACCTAGGAAGAGATGAATAGACTAAAGTTTGGAAACCCTGAGGTTGAAACAAAGAAGAATACGGAGAAAGATGACCAGAAGCAGACGAATGGTCATCGATCTCCAATAAAATGCTTCCATGATTACACTCCGCTTAACATCCTGATGAGAGAGGTCTTATTTGCAATCCAGCATGACAACCTCCTCAAGAAATTGAGAAAGCTAACGAAGACTAAATTAATGAAAAAATTGAAAAAATATTGTCATTTTCACAAATAAAGGGGCCAAGACACAGATGATTACTTTAATCTACATAATGAAATTAAGAGGCTCATCAAGTAGGGCCATCTTAAGAAATACGTGGCCAGCGATGCACAAACTGAAGGGGAAAAAATTGACTAAACTCCACGTAGAGAAAGGTCGATTAGCCTAAGAAGGGATGATAAAGGAAAAAAAACCCACCCAAGATGATCGCTTGCCCATTCGAGGAGTAATTAACATGATTGCGGGGGGTTTCACTGGGGGGACTCAAAGTCGGTGAGGAGACAGACACAAAGGAGGCCAGAGTCAACTAAAGCCTCCCTAATCGAGATAACATTCCATTTATCCACTAGTGTAGATCCCATCTCATTCATTAACGATGAATTGGACCACCTCAAAGGGAAAAACATCGACCATAAAATTGATTATTCTATGGTAGTTTCCATTGAGATTGCCAACTTTGAAGTGAGGAAAGTTTTGATCGATAATGGCAGCTTTGCCAACATCATCTTTCTTTAAATGCTGAAAAGGATAAACTTGGCCCAATTAAAATTCGAGTCCATGCGTACCCCTTTGGTCAGTTTAGGGGGTTGGAAATCATTTCAGAGCATTATATCAACCTCTCTACATCATTTAGGGAGGCACCCTAAAGAAGGACATTGATGATAAACTATTTGATCATTGACGCCTCATTTGCTTATAATGTCATAATTAGACAACCAACTCTCAATAATTTTTGTGCTATTGTATCAATTTATCACATGAAAATCAAATTTCTAACCCTGGCAGGCACGGGTGAGCTGCTATGTAACATCAAGGAATCCTGGCGGTGTTACACCATTTTGGTCGAGTTAAGTGAGCAGAAGACTCGACCACGACTGAAGACCTTAGAGGACACCCTTGTAGCAGAACCTAAGGAGGGCCAGGCCAACAAGAAGAGAAAGTTGGAAGACACTTGGTGGAGCTTGTTGGGGAGTTCAAAATGGTCGAGTTAGAGCCTAAAAATCCTAACAAGACCACCAAGATCGGAACAAATATAGGTCCTCACATAGAATATCTCATGTGATTCCTATAGAGAAATATCGATGTCTTTGCTTGGAAGGCATTTGACATCCATGGAATTGACTCTAGTGTGATCGTTCACCCCCTCAATGTTGACCCCTCGTACAAGCTTATCAAGTAGAAGATGGGAACTTTCAATGCCAAGAGGAGCCAGATCATCAAGGAAGAAGTTAGGAAACTCTTAGATATAGGCTATATTGTAAAAATTCAATATCCATCTTGGCTTTGTAATGTTGTAATCGTCCCTAAAAATGAGAGACAATGACGTATGTGTAATAATTTCACCGATTTGAATAAAGCTTGCCGTAAGGATTTTTACCCCATGCCTCGAATAGATTTATCAGTAGATTCTATGGCTAGTTGTGAATTGTTAAGTATGATGAATGTATTCTAAGGGTATCACCAAATATTTATGGGCCCCAAAGACAAGGACAAAACCTCTTTTGTATTTTCCAATGGAGTTTACTATTTTTTGATCATGCCCTTTGGACTTAAAAATGATGGAGAAACCTACCAGAGACTGATCAATTTTATATTCAAGAATGAAATAGGCAATTCTATGTAGGTTTATGTTGATGACATAATTGTTAAGACAGAGAAGGCCCAGGGCCATCTGCTTGACCTCAACCACACCTTTACCATATTGCGAGCATTTGTCCTGAAGTTAATCCAAATAAGTATACATTCAAGGTTTAAGGAGGTAAATTCTTAAGTTATATGGTCAGTTTTAGGAGCATTGAGGCCAATCCACAAAAAAATCAAGTCGTATTAGATATCGCTCCACCTCGAACAATCAGAGATGTACAACAGCTGGTCAGGAGGATTATCGCTCTTGGGAGATTCATCGCTCATTTAGCTAATAAGAGCCTATCTTTCTTCAAGATTCTCAAAAATGCCAAGAAGTTGGATTTTCAGTGGAATGAACAGTTTGATCGGGCTCTGATCAAGTTAAAATAGTACTTGTCCTCGTTTTTTATGCTCGTGAAGCCTGAGCTCAGAGAGGTAGTACACATCTATTTGGCTGTCTCAAAAGCATCAATTAGCTCAGTCTTGGTCTTGACCAGGGATGGAAGCCATTGACTATAATATTATAGTAAGGCGCTCCAAGGATCGAAGCATAACTATTTGGAGATTGAGAAGTTTGCCTTAACATTGGTCACCGTGGCTTAAAAGCTGTGTCTATACTTCCAGTCCTATGTCATAATAGTACTGACAAACCAGCCATTAAAATAAGTGCTTTCGAAGCTAGACATGTCAGAGAGGTTAACAAAATAGGCCATTGAGTTGGGATAATTTGATATCACCTTTCAACCCAAAATAGCCATCAAAGCACAGGTCTTGGCCAACTTCATCGTGAGCGAGTTGATCTCCCCAAAAAGAGTGTTGAAACTCTACTTGTTTGGACTTTACATATCGATGAATTTTTGACCACTTCAGGAGGGGTAGCAGGAGTGGCCCTCAATTCTCCGACAATGGAAGAATATGATTTTGTGATTAAATTGGATAATGCATTCACCAATAACGAGGCTGATTATAAGGCCCTCTTTGTTGGGATGGGGATGGCACTCGATTAAGGAGTTGAGCACTTGGTCGCCATCATGGACTACTAGTTGGTGATCGAACAGGTTGAAGGAAATTTTGAAGTCAAGGACTCAACAACGAGCCAGTACTTGGTAAAGGTTAGAGAATTAAGTAGTCATTTAAAAAATTCACTCTTAGCCAGATACCTCAATTTAGGAACGAGCGTGCAAATGCCCTATCCAAATTTGCTAGCTCGACCAGAGGCATAAGAGACAGGATAATAACTTTTTTGGTAACTGATAGACCATCAATAAGCACTCTTGAAAAGAATTTGGTGGGGAGCATCGAGGAGATAATTTCCTCATGGCAAGATCTAAAAAAGCTCTATTTAAGTCATGACACGATCCCTGAAGACAAAAATGAGGCACGTCGCCTTTGAGGATAAGCCGCCAAGTTTGCACTCGACAAGCATGGCTAGCTCTGTAAGAGATTAATCTCCGGACTGCCCCTAAGATGCCTGGATCCCAACCAGGCTCAAGAGGTCTTATAGGATGTCAATGCAGACATGTGCAGGAACCATTTAGGAAGAAGATTCCTTGCTCATAAAACCATCAGGTATAGATACTTTTGGCCCACTCTACTTAAAGATGTTGTTGATTTCGCTCGAAAGTGTCCATCATGTCAAGTACACTAGAACCTCCCAAACCAGCCCATGGTTTATGTTCAGATCACTTGGCCATTCAACCAGTGGGGGATCGATATTCTAGGTTCATTGCCAAAGACGATGGGTCAGCAAAAGTTCATAATCATGGCAGTCGAGTTTTTCACCAAGTGGATTGAGGTTGAAGTTGTCCCAAAAATTACTAACGCAGCTATCAAAAGTTTCATTTAGAAAAATATTATCTGCCATTTTAGTCTACCTAAGATCCTCATTTCAGATAATGAGATGTAGTTCCAAAGTAGAAACACCCAGAGTTGGGGTGAAGCCTTAGGAATCACCTAATATGTTACCTCAGTGGTTAGCTCTCAATCGAATGGCCAGATAAAGGTAACAAACAGAATAATCTTCAACCACTTGAAAGCCAGAATACATGGGATAAGGTTGAGTTGGGTAGATGACCTCCCTGGGGTCTTATGGTCGTATAGGACCACCCCTTATATAACCATAGGTCATAACCTTTAAAGTCTAGTATACAATTCTGAAGCAGTCATCTCCTCTGAACTCACACAACATATAGCTTGAGTGATCCACTTCAACCCGATTAGAAATACCTCAGAAAGGAAACTCAACCTAGAGATAATTGATGAGTGGAGATAAGGAGCCTATAATACCATACAATGCCATAAATAAAAAATGATAAAAAACTACAATAAAGGGGTCAAGCTATGCCGTTTTAAAGTCGGAGACTTTGTTTTCAAGAAGGTGGAAATATCCAAGAATGTTGGCAAACTTAACCCAAAATGGGAGGGACCCCATACTATCGTGAAGGTAATAAAGCATAATGCCTATCGACTTGCCAATGTCAATGAGGATGAGCTCCCTTGCCCATAGAATGCCATCAACTTGAAGAAATTATATGTATAAGAACACATTGCAATCATCTTTGTATTCTATGACATAAATAAAGTTTAGCAACACTACTATCATTCACTTGTATTGTTATAGCTGCATGTGCCTCATATAGCTTAAAGTTTTAAGTCGACCCTATAGTCGACCTAAGAAGCAATTTCAATATGAAGAACAAAGGCTTCTAAGCCGAACTTTAAGGTCAACCCTATAGTCAACCCAAAAGTCGCTTCAAACTGCCAACCAAGGTTTTCAAGCCAAAGTTTCAAGTCGACCCAATAGCAGCTTCATGCTGCTAGTTTAAGACTTTTCAGCCCAAACTATGTGGTTGATCCCATAGTTGACTGAAAAGTGGCCTTATGCTGCCTAACTATTGCTTCTCAGCCACAATCGTGTAGTCGACCCTTCAATCGATCAGAAAATTAGCTCCCCACTATAAAATTAAGAAAACTCGGACTCAATCAGATTAATGGAACTTGACTATAAAGTTGAAAATTTTTTAAAGTAGAATGTCAAATGTATTTTGACGAGATCATATGTATCTTTGCAACAGTAATCTCAATCGATGACAAAGTTGTTACGGGTTTTCTTGTTAATTAATTCAGTTATCCTCCACACATTTGCAATGAGACAGTTGCATTTGATAAGAAAACTATAAAATTGATTGGATACACATTGAGCAGAAGAATAATAGTATTCATTAAATGAAATAGTTATTATAATTGAAGGACAACCTTTGTAAAAAAAAAAAAAGAGGATTATAATAGTGCAACACACCTACACTAAGTGACCACAACCTCAGTAGTAGGAGTTTCAGCTTTAGCTCGACCTAGCCCACTTCGCTCGACTTGCTTGGGCACCCTCCTAAACATCTTGATCAGGTTTGGGCATCCTTAATGTGAGGGGAAAAATTGCTTTTGTTGGCTGTGAGGGCCCTACCACGTCGCCCATAAAGTTAGTTGAATGCAATACGTACTAGGTAACATTGACCTGTCTATCTCTAATTTAGAAGGTAAAGTCGTTAGCAAAGGCAAACTACCTTTCTAGATTAGCAAGTCTACCCTCGGCCTCAACTTGCTTCTATTGAGTGGCAGTCATAGGTTCAATCGAAGTGTTCATTGTAGTGTCCCCTTCTGCGCCTTTCTTGACTACAGTCTCCTTAGACTCAAGGTAATGCTGCAGCTTCTCATCCAAAATTGGGCTTATTTTGTCTTTATCCTCAGCCTAGAAGGTATAGCCTAAGTGTTTGAGTTGTGTGACTGCTTTCTCGAATGTGGGGCAGACATCATCGATCGAAAAGACCATTATTGTATCTTGAAAAGTTGAGCTGAGCATAAACTGCTTTACTACCTCTATTCACATCAAAGGGAGCTACCGAGAGAACACTGCTTGAGCTTCCTCAAGCATAGTAGTACGGTCAATTGATCAACTAGAAATGTAGCTCACTTGAAGGTTCAACTGAGCCTTTTTCAGCACTGATTCCATTCAGCTCCTCTCTTCCACGGCCTCAACCAGCAGTTGGTCTTTCATGTTAAGCTGTTCTTGAAGGTCGGCCACCTCCTTGGTTAATTGATCTACTCGAACTTGGGAGTATTCAAGCTAAACTTTCAGAGTCTCTAAATCCTCACCCTCCCATAGTTCTTCCCAGACATCAGCCAGAGCCAACTCTGACCTCCGATAAACATGATACTTGTGCTAGCTCACCTGAAATAGAGGTTATCATTAAACAATGTAATCGACTGAAGACAACATTTGATGAGAAAATAATCAACCTCACACTTATCATATTGTAGTGGTAGGTCAGAGCTCTGAGCATGTCGATCTGGCTTAGGTCCACAAATTTTTGCTGGTCGATGGCAAAGAGCCTAGGAACCATGCATTTAAGTGTATTGATGCCCGTCGTCCCCAATGATATAATCGAGCTTGAGTTGGTCATCTCCATGGTTGGATCAGTCTCAAACTGGGGCGACGATAGCTTGGGTATCTGAAATAAGACCTTGTCACTACACCTGCCGAATAGGTCATAACCCATGGCAACCCTCTATTTGCCCTTGTTGCCCATCATTCTCTTGGGCGCTGAGCCTCCCTGCTCGGCTATCTGCCTCTTGCCCCAACCTGCAGGGCTACTGTAAACTTTCTCCGCTGGTTGAATGGGTTTGCATCATCAGGTTGATCTGATGAACATCCCTAGTGGGAACCTAAGTCCACATCTAAACCCCTCCTTAAACACCGTAATACACCTCCTTAGAGGTTGATGCATCCTACCTCGCGGCTCAGGCGCCAGAAGTTCAAACTCCTCAGGAACATGATAAAGTTCTCTAATACGAACTAAATTAGTAGGAGTAATTTTGGAAACTATCTCGTTATAATAGGTAGGTGTAAATAATCGACCACGCGATGTTGGCATTGCACTCGGCTAGCCTCACCCCTAGAGACAGCCCTTTCATTACTCCAACTGCTGGAGGTTGAGCTATCACTCAACGAGCTATAAGACATGCCTTTATCCCCAACCTTCCCATGGAAGTGTGCACTATAGGACCCAATGTCCTTACTATTTGATGAACTCGACATGTTTAAAACACAATGACGGAAAATAGAAACTAGCAGAAGAACTTACAGGTTTTCATTGGTAAGCTCTAAAATGTAGAACGAAATTAAGGGCTCTGAATGCTAGAATCGACCAGATTGGATTCAATAAAAGTATAAAATGAATATTTTTACCCCATCTATTTATAGGCATTCGGACGTGGGAACCCGAACGATAGTTATAATTGCACAACCATCTTCTAGCACTTCATATACCTCAATGTAATAAATGCATTAAATGCACCAAACCCTAGTCAAGTATTCAAAAACCCTGGTCGAGAGTTCAAAAACCATGGTTGATAGTTCAAAAACCTTGATTGAAAGTTTATAACTGTTAATCAGTTGTTTATTCTTTGCTCATTCTTGTCGACAAGCTCGATCAAAATTGAGAGTGGAGGGGATTCATGATATGAGATAGCCCAACGTGCCTAGCCCAATAAGTTATCGACTCTAGAGAGTGCTTCCAGACCCACTTAGCATCTGAAGCCCAACTACGCTTTCAGACCCAGTTGGGTTAAGTTACTTGACCACAATCACCAGGTCAAGCGGTTAGTTCTCAACCTTATTTGATGGGAGGCTTCAAGCCGCGTAGTGCGTTCAGGTATCTCTCTGATAGACCACTTTATTTGGTCAATCACCATTGACCAGAGTGCTAACTCTGAGACCGAATCATCTCCCTGTCGCATTCAATGCTCCAACAGTTAGTGTGTCTTTGCATTAATGGTGCGTGCCACCCTAATACCGCCTCTGCTACCAACTCTGTCAAGAGGTGTACCTTCAAAATACTATTTTTTCAAGAAAGCAGGAGATGATGCCACCTGAAATAGTACAAGATTAAGAAATGACCTACAACTTCTAAGTAAGAACAAAAGCCTTCTACACTTGATAGGGGCATTTTACACATATCGCCTACTTGAAAAAGGCTATAAATACCCCATTGTCGGCCACTCTCTAGGTATGCCATTTTTACTATACACTTTTACTCTGGTATTCGATTATCTTACTTAACCATATTAACTTGAGCATCGGAGTACTTTAGCCAGGGGTATCTCAACTAGTTTGACGTTTGCTAATGGTTGTAGATCTCAGGCCAAGGAAGATATTACTATTACTGTTGGATCATTATGAAAGCAAGATAGGCACTAGGATTTATAATCAAAACTTTAGAACATGAAATAACTAGTGCCTACAACCATCACAAGGAACTAATCATGTCTTAGATTCAAATTTAGATAAAATATTACCTTGATAAGCAAATCCGGAATGAAATAAGTAAACTCGTCACTGATTCCAGATTCTATCTACTCATGGCATAGCGAAAGAATAGCAACGATCGCCCTACCAAATTACCTCCAAAAATTTTGAAAACATTACTGAAGATAGCTAACACCTTGGAGAACCATCAATAAAAAATTCAAATCAATTGGCTATCTAGATTATCCTAGAGAAATTTGGAAAGTCAAACCTCGCGTAGAGAGCTCTCCAGAAACAGAGCAAGCCACATGTCTTGCCTCTATTGAGATAGTTCACACACCAATAAAACTTCTTTAATTCTCTAATTCATAAGTTGGAATAGAACTAGAGAATTAGGTATGAAAGAGGCTTAAATTTTTGTAGTAGGAGGAAGAAAAGCTAAGCCTTCAACACATGAAATGTTAGCTTGCACAAGGGGTTGTTTTGGAGAGAAATATGAAGAATCTAATTCTTCACACCTTTTTCTCTCTCTAGACGGCTCCTATGCTATATCTATGTATAGATGTGGATTTGTGTGATGCCAAGGTGGCATCACACATTCCATGAAATGGGAGGGGGTGGGGGAGTAGCTAAGATGCCAAGGTGGTAAGGGAATCCAAATTTTATTTGAATTTTATTTACATCTTAATCACATTTGGAATCTCATTTCAAATTAATTAAGATGCCATCTCAAATCTCATTTGAGTCTTCCCTCCAAAAATGCATTCCTCCTAATTAATCAAATTAAACTCTTTAATTTAATTAATTATACTTTGACTTAACTCTTTAAGTTAAACTAGCTTAACTCTCTAAGCTTAAATATTAACTTAACTCTTTAAGTCAACTTGACCAATTGATGGTCATGTTGGCACCAAATAATTAACTCCTTAAATTAGTTGATCAATTTAACTCTTAAATCAATTAAACCAAAAATTGACCTTCAAATTTGGCATCAAAATTCGGTCTACTAAGATAGAGAGATATCTTTTCTAACTCCTTAGAAAATTCTATTCATCAATTAGGAAGCTAATTAGATTTTGTGTGTGACCCAATAAATTTTATCATTCATTGAACATAGGCTCACAACACCTTGTGACTTTTGAATATCTTATATTCATTCTAGTTAAAAACTCCTTTTAAACTAATCAATTCAATTCAATTAATCTCATTAATTGAAGAGTACCTAATCTTCATGGTTGATGTCTAACCTCAAGCCCATAAAGCCCAACTAATTGGCCAAAATAAATATTCTGGAGAACCATCATCACTTTACGCGTGCCATGCAAATACGGTCCTTCCGTCTCCTATCTCCCGAAAGAGGCCTAGGGTAAGATATTTATTGGCTCCCCATTAGCCTCGATACTATGTCTCTATTTTCAATGTTCGAATCCATTTGTATGACCTCACCTTTGGAAAACTCCTTTTCTAAATTGTCACACCACCTTGCGCAATGATTTCTTGGAATCGATCATTATAGAACACATAGAAGATATACTCGCCCTTCACAATAGCGAGGAGTTGAATTTCATCTTGGATCTCACAAACCTCCATGCCAAGTAACTTAAACCTAATCTCAACCTGAAAGACCTGCTAAGTGGTCGAAGATGAGTCAAAGCATGAGGACCGGACACAAGATTATCATGGATCCTTAGGTCAGAGGACTAATAATTTGTACTAACGTAAGCAGGAGAATTAGCGACTATCGACTTGCCACTTTAGCTATCTAGTGGATTCTTCAGTGGGTTTTCAGTGCATTATTCTCTAACAAGCACCCACTAACATGTACTTGTATCTCATACAGTTACTCATGGAATGGAGTAATCTCCAACCCTTGGATTTATGCATCGTTAGTGCAAGTCTATCAGGATCTTAGATGCCCTGTCTCATAAGATTCTATGACCTAGAAGTTTTAAGATCATGACCATGTGAGACTTATTCCATGGTTACCAAACCAAGTCCCACGGTCTTAGGTGATCTAAGGACTTTATCCAAATGAAAGTGAAGTATAATAAAGCATAACATGAAGGTGGCCATATAGAGAATATCATTCAATTAAGATTGTTTTACAAGGTAATAGTTTGTACAAGACCAATCTCATTGGCTTGCAGGGTACTATTCCAACACATTTGACCTCCCTGGTCAAATTAATCCAAACACAACCCAATTCACTAAAACAGTTTTCAACCTCATCAGTATTAGATTAAATTACATTAGTTTAATTTGATTTATGTACTAAATGTTGTTATATAATGTTAAATTTATGTTTTTATGCAAATTAAAAATTCTATTAGAATTTTGATTGAGTTAAACTTTATGTTAGTATATGTTGGATTATATTAATTTTATAAATTTCAATTTTAGTTTATGGAATTATGGTTTATAGATAAATATGTGCACTTGTAAGAAAATTTTAGATTGATAATCACTTTCTAAATTATGAGATATGTTGTTTTCTTATAATAAGGGACACATATATCTAATTTTTTGATTCAATATGTGTTTATAAATATTATAAGTTGTTTTTAATTGAAGTAATGCTTTACATTTTCTTGAGTCTTGTTTTTTAGGCAATTCAAAGTATTCTATTTATGGGAATTTTATCATTAATTATATTAACTCTTTGGTATTTTTATCTACTTGAATATGTTTGATGTAATGATAAACAAATTAAGAATTGGATTATGAATGGGCTATTGATATTCCAATCCTCAATTTGTTTATCATTCACATCAATATACCAATAAGTAGATACTTATATACCAAAAGTTTTGTGTTGTCTATATTATACCCATATAGTCTATATCAAATTAAAGGTTACTCATTTAACTTTTAAATTTAAGTTTTCAAAAGATTATATTAAATTATACGTTAGTTTATGTTGGATGTATGTTTGGTTATATTGAATAATGTGTTAGGTTTACATGTGTTTAGATTTTGCAGTTATATTGAATTATATGTTAGATTTTGTTAGATTTATATTTCGTAAATTCTATGCTTGATTAGAATTTGAGCTATATGTTGAATTTATATTAAATTATATGTTGGTTTATGTTGGATGTATATTTGATTATATTGAATTATGTATTAGATTTATATGTGTTTAGATTATGCATTTATATTGAGTTGTGTGTTAGATTTTGTTAGATTTGTATTTTGTGAATTATATGTTTGATTATGATTTAAGTTATATATTGAACTTATATTAAATTATATGATGGTTTATAATGAGATGTATGTTTGGTTATATTGAATAATGTGTTAGATTTATATATGTTAGATTATGCATTTACATTGAATTATATGTTAGATTTTGTTAGATTTATATTTTGTGAATTGTATGTACGATTAGGATTTGAGTTATATGTTGGATTTATATTAAATTACATGTTGGTTTATGATAAGATGCATGTTTGATTATATTGAATTATGTATTAGATCTATATGTATTTAAATTACGTATTTATATTGAATTATGTGTTAGATTTTGTTAGATTTATATTTTGTGAATTATATGTACGATTAACATTTGAGTTATATATTGAACTTATATTAAATTATATGTTGGTTTATAATGAGAATTATGTTTGGTTATATTGAATAATGTGTTAGATTTATATGTGTTGGATTGTGTATTTACATTGAATTGTTAGATTTTGTTAGATTTATATTTTTGTGAATTATATGTTTGATTAGGATTTGAATTCATATTTTAAATATTGCAGACTTGAATATCTTAAGGCATTGAAATTTAGTGAGTCTTGCAAGATAATTTTTTTAGCATTATTTTATAAACTTTATATTTTAGTTAGGGCTTGATTTATACATTAAACAATTTTATATTATTGGACTTGATTTTTATTGTAATATAAAATTATTATGATTTTAAGTAAAATAATATTTAAATATTAATGTATGAGATGATTAGTATGTATTGCAAAAAATTATTGATATTGGGTAATCATATGTTTTAATTTAATAGGATGTGTATATTTTAATATTGGGTAATCATATGTTTTAATTTAATAAGATGTGTATATTTTTTTCAAAAAAAATATTTTAAAATTTTGCAATAGAAATTTTCATCGCAAAATTTATTTTTTAATTATTATTGCTGTTGGCGACGGATTTTCCTGTTGCAAATCCGTCACAAAATTTTGCAATGGAAAAATTCGTCACAAATTCCATCACAAATTTTTGCAACCAAAGATTTTGCAATGGATTGTTTTCGTCTCAAAATTCGTTGCAAATCCAGATTTGTGCTGGATTTTTCCAAAAATTTGACGTAAAAAGGCATTTTTTTAGTTGTGTATTACGATCATTCTTCTTTAATGCAGCCGCCCTACTTTTCCTCCTCAGCAGAAACGTGAAGTGTCAAGTTTCTTCCAGTAATTTTAGTTCTTTCTTCTCATTAGATGCCTATATGTTGGCACTATGAAGCTGATCACAGAGTCAGAAACTTCACATAATCTGCAGCACTTAAGATCATAAACAACCACAATAATAGCTATCAAAAATTCTTAATCCTTTATCATAGAAATAACTTTTTACACAATCTACAGAAGCCTGGAACATTGAATTTCTTTGATTTACCTAGTATAGTACTGTCACATTATATGCTGAAGCTAATACTATTTGACATACGTCTTAGATTGGCAGTGAGAATTGAAGATCTTGCATTGGAATCACGAAGCACTTATTTCCAGATTTATAGAGATGTCTAAAATATTCAAATCCAAGAGCCAATTCTAACTTGTGGGCATGAAAAAACCAAAACAAAAGACACGGAAAATTTTGTCTAGATTAAGAATAATTCCTAAACCAGCTGGGCTTGTTGATTCCTCCAAGGAAATCTTTTCAAGGTTTATGTTTCTGAGTGTATATGTAGTCCAGGTGAGCCTCTGCAAGAACCCTTCTCATTAAGCACTCTTCATCTTCCTTTTGACACTCCTTCAACCCCATCAGCTTCTGTCATATGTATAAAAGCAAATATCAGAACTCCAAGACATTTCTAGCTAATATTTCAGAAAGGCAAGTAATTTCATAAATAATAACTTTAATATAAGCAAATAATTTATATTATACTTATTTTTTCATTAATATTTAAAAATATATATATTTTCATATGTTTTTGTAAAAATTCAATCTTGTCCCAAAATTAAAATTTCTGACTGTATTCCCTAAGGCAGCATAAAGAGGAGTAGAAATTACATTAAAAGAATTAATGCTTTCCATCTTTTCAACAGATTCCTGGCCGCTGCTGATGTTGTCGATCTTTACATCTGCTTCTCCTGCGGAAAAGATGCAATTTTTTTTGTCTTGATGTCATGAGGAATAATGAAGTAAGATTAGAGGATAGTTTTGTGATATGTGATAGTACTATCATACCTTGTTTGGCTGCCAACTTTCTTGCAGATGTGTTTGAGGTGCTGATGAGGAAAACTAGGAAGAGAAGTACAGTAACTAAATGGAAGTTTTGCTTCATTGTTGAGTTGCAGTTGAGTTTTGCTACAGTGAGTGTGTGTGTTTTCTGTGGGTGAAAAGATCTTCAGAGAGAGAGAGAGAGAGAGAGATTGTTGTTGGGAGTTGGGGTGGTGGAGGGAGCATATGCATGGTATAAATACATCTAGTCTACTTGTCTTTTTTCAGCATGAAGCCCCATGTTAATATGTTTATTCTATGTTCCTTATATTATTATGCTGTTCATGATTTGTCTAGTCATGTGATATATGTACAAGAGTGAGTGTCCTTATTAGAAAAAAGAGAAACAATAATATTAAAAATAAAAATTATTTCATAATATAAAAATTATCACTAATAATATATATTCAATCATAAATTATATATATGAAGTGTAAATAACATTTACTTTGCTACGATAAAAAGTTTAAAAGTAACACAAAATAATATTTTAAATTGCCACAATTAACAACTAATAATTTAGATACAATAACAAATATTGCTGTGATTTGCGACAAGATGTTTGTTGTTATTGTATAATAACGACCATTTAAATATAATTTTTATTATTGTTAAATTATAAAAACTATTATTATGGTCAAAATAATTTTTTTCACTACAATTTTTCATTATTTTCTGTGAAATTACTAATTTTCTCTCCTCATAGTGATCATGTACTTGTCCAAATTTTTACAAGACATGAAATTTGCCATATGATAAGGTTCCAACTTACATTATATCTTACTTTATATTCCCCATAGTTCATAACTTCATACCCATGTGACACCACCACCATAATATATATATATATATATATATATCCTAAAAGAGAGGGGCCATGGGATAGAGCTTTTGCTTTAGTCATTGTCAAGCTAGTGGTCCATGTAAAAGTCCAAACACTTCTTAAATCAACGTGCAATAGTGGTTTGACAGTATCAACGACAAGTCAACCTTTTGGACATTGTTGACAACTGTTTCCCATCATTTCCTGTTTCCTTTTTTATCCCCTTCAACTCTTTCACTATTCAAAGAACCTTGGAAGTTGATCTCTTGTTATTTTAATTTGGGAAAGAGAAAATTGCTATCTTGCATATGCACAAATAAATTATAACAATTGGGAGCTCTCTAGTGTTTCTGTAACAAGATTTGAGTTAAAAAAAATTCCAAGAGATAGAAGCACCTAAAGGGTCATGCATGAATTTTAATTGCTTCCCACATGTATGCAACATTTAATATGTTCTAGTGGCACTTAGTGGAGTGAGTCTTTGGGATAACATTCCATATAGTCTCATTTGCTGGGTTCATACCTAACTTTCTCCTCATCCTCCTCTTCTTCTAAATTTTATTTTGATTATGTGATTTTGTGGGAGTCTTAAGACTTTTGGTCATAAAATAATCCAATCATTCATAAACGAGGAAATTTTAGATGGGTTGTCTTACATAAATATTTGTGATGGTCTTAAAACTTAGAATTCTAAAACATTCTAATAGATATCATATAGTTTTATTGATTTGATTTAATTGTACAACACAGACCGACTTGGGACATGTGGCTAATTAGCTTCATTTGATTTTTTTTTTTTTCTCCCTTCTTTTAATGATGTTTGTAAGTATTCTAGAACTAAAAAATTTCTGCATACATATGAATGAAATGGAGATTACAGCTTCTCTTTTTGCAGGATTTGGTTCTCTTAAAAGTGGTGACACCATCCATGTGAAAACAAAATACCTATTGATGGATTCTGTTATCTGTCAAAACCCCATTAAATATATTTTATATCTCTTGATAATTGAGCAGGAATATGTGCATGGTTTGTTTGTCTGCCAGTTCCAGACAGGGCTTATAAGATAAAGAAGCATCTCTTCATCTCATGCAAAAGTTACTCCATTAGATTATTGATTATGCTTTGGAACTCGTATTGCTGGTGTACAATTTCTGGTCTAGTATGTATAAGTAATCAATTATTCCCTGATGTTTGCAGTGTTAAGTCCTACTTTCCAAACCCAAGATTGAATATTGGAATATGGGTTTCACACCAATTGGCAATTGGCCTTGTAAAGTGACAAAGAACATTAAGCAATGATTAGGCTAAGGTTAAGCCTATGCATTCACAAGAACTTTCCTCTAAAGTTGGGTTTCACTAATGGTAATTCATCATGGAGCTTTTTTGTGCATCTTCCATCAATTATTGCCACCACTAATCTATTAAAGTGACATATACATGCTAAGAAGCCTAATTTAAATCGTGCAGTTCAGGTTCTAAAATTTTTAGATTTTCACCATGTTTGATTGTGTTTTGGATATTTTTTTGGAAAAAAATATGTTGGGAGTTAAATTAGAGAAATGTGTCAAATGTTTGGTTTTATTTTAAAAAAATATAAAAAATAAAATTATATGTTTAGAATTATTTTGTAGGAGACTGAAGTAATTGTAAATGTCAAATCAATTACTTTTTTTATTGGGTTTCTAGGGTGAAATTGTATTTCTTTGGTTAAATATTGTGTGTATAAATATATGTGGATGATTGATGTGTCATCTTACCTTTTTTTTT